>CAEGAE010026651.1:0-21428 GCA_903067095.1 Girardinus metallicus
GTGAAAAATTGGACTGATGTTGATATGCGATAGTAACACTGCTGTTATGTTAGATTTACCAATGTTTTATTTTATCATTTTTTTATCCGATTACCCGATTAATCGTAAGAATAATCGATAGATTACTCGATTACTAAAATATTCATTTACAACAGCCCTAAATATAATCATTAGAAGAAGTTTATTCAGCAACAAGGCAATTCAAAGTGCTTTACCTGTATTAGAAGAAAAATAAAAACAACACAAGCACAACAAAAGAAAAACTACAGTTTAAAATGTTCCAGTTGATATTAAGCGAAGGTAGCTCTAGTTCTCACCCTTGATTTAAATGAGATAAGTGAATATTAAAACTTAATATTGGTTCTCCATGACATCGTAAAAACACAAAAATACAGACATAATTTACCAAACAGTTCATGTTTTTAACAATTTGGATAAAGATCTTCTGCAAACATCAATTTTAAGTCTCACCCCAGATTCTCAATGGTAATCAACCAGTTTATCAAGTTTATTTGAGTAGCGCTTCACATTCTGAAAACATTAAAAAAAACAATAACCAGTTGTGAAAACAACATTTTGTCCAGTGCCATCGCTAAAATCATTAATACACATTAAATATGTTGATCAAAATTAGATTTATTATGGTTCAAATCAACTCTAACCAGGTGGGTTATTAGTCTCGCTGTAAAAGAGGTCAGTGTTTCAGTTGTTTTTCAGTTTTCTGGAGATTTGTTCCATATTTCAAGAGCATAGAAGCTGAACAGTGTTTAATTGGAAAGTAACATTTTATTAAGTTTACAGTTGTGTCAGATCAAACAGTGGTTTCAGATTTCAAACACTTGCAATATTGTTTTAGAAACCTTACTCTGCATTAAGTTTCTCCTACCAGACTCACAGCTGCTGGGTTTCCTGGTCATCATGTTGCTTTTTGTTCAGTAATGTTCTCCATTAAACCTCTGAGGCCTTCACATAAAAGCTGGATTATGCTGAGATGCACACAGATTGACTTCATTTACTGGTTTGGTGATTTCTAAAAGCTTGGTTGCACTTGATTTTATTTAGAGGAAGTAATATGCATGTCACATTTTTAAGATTTTTATGTGTAAAACTTATATCACTTTTAACTCCATTTTTAAAATATGATTGGTAGACTGTCACTGGTAGACAACAGTGGTTGTAACCTGACGAGATGTGAAAAGGTTCAAAGGTTGTGAATGTTTTTTTGTAGACACTGCAGTCATAAACCATCAACTTAAAAGAAAGTAGGTCAACAAGCAGAAGCCATTCCTCTGAAAAAGCGATTTCTGGATAATTTGACATCTACAGATTTCTGGTTACTTGAGTTTTCTGTGAAGACATTTCCACCTCCTGGCCCCAAATGTTGTTTGGTATTGACTCTCCAAAATGTCCCTTCAGATTAGGCTGTTATCTGTACCGATTTAATGGTGGATAAATCTAAGTTGTGCTACTTTATCTTTGTCAATGAGTAACTGGTTCAAATTTCTCACACACTCTGCCTCCAAAGTTTCTGTTTTGGTCACCTATTTGCTCTGACGACCGATTCAGAATTTGTGCCAAACAGATCCGAAGGAAAATACTTGCATTCTTAAATGGCATACATGACGAAATGTGACTTTATTTTGGTTTAATTGAAGGAAAAACACATTTCTTAGTGACGCTTGTGGCCTGAGAATGGATCCACATGTTGAAAGTGAGGCATTAGTTGGTTTCACTTCATTTAAACTGTGGTATTGGGGAACAAACTAGCGGAGTTGCTGTTTTGTAACAGTTTCATTCATGTTGCTGCTTTTGACTCTTCACGTATTTCTTTCAGTAGTAGGTGTGGAAATACCAGAAATTCGCCCCCTCAGATTTTTGTGCTTTATCTTTCCATCTAAACATATGCCACAGAAAAGGCTGATATGGTTACAGATTGTACACTTCCTCCTTCCCAGAGGGCCCGGCTATTCTTTACACAGTGACAAAAACATGGATTTTCTCTCCAAAAACAGGTTCTGCACAATTCGACTTGGAAAAACCCACTGTTTAAGATTTGCTTCACTTGTTCGTAGCTCTTCTCCTTAAAGCTTAGAGAGATTAGTTTAGCTTTGAAGATGTTTAATGAGTGAAAAGTAATCTCTGAGATGATTGTTTTTTATAAAGAAATGTTAAAACAGTGCGGTGCTTCTGCATTCTTGCGCCTTTTTTAACATCTTGGGATTTCCTTTGCATGTATGAGTCAGTCTGCAGAACCAGTTCCCATTTGTCTGAAAAACGTCATACTTTCTTGTTATTGTTTCCATGTATCTTGCTATCACTCTCTTTTTTTATCTTCCTGTTGATGGATATCTGCCACTCCTTCCCACCTTCTCTCCCCATTGAAAACGTTATTAATCGATAATTAAGTCGATTTTCCACCTGGACTAAACAAAGCGGGTGTTTATATGTGTTAACTGGGGGAATTTATGCTTTAGTTTTGCGTTTGTGGAGCTGCACAGAGGGAATTTGCAGGGCGTTGTCTTTGAGAGAACACCGGAGCGAGAAGAGAAACAGAAACATGTCTGAACAGGCTTAGCCAGGTCTGCTGGCGAACCCATATAATCAAGAATAAATCAACTCCCTTCTCTCTTTATACTTTTTTAAAGACTGTCCAGCTCTTGCTTTTGTCAAACGGTCCTTAAATCAACCAATGTGAGATTGTAGATTATTAATAATGGGATATTCCCGACAGATTTCTGCACCATACTAATTAATCTCGTTTTGGAAACAGAATAATCATATTTCACGGACAGCAGAGTCAGATTTTAAAATGGTTTTTGGTTCAGCAGCACAGTAAATACTTCAGTGGGTCTTCTCCTGCTGCTGCCGCAGTTTTTGTTGGAAAAAATCTAGATTACAATCCGTTTAGGGTCCCTGTGCCATTAATGTAATTAGTGATATTTGCAGCAGAAAATTTGTTTTTAAGGGCATTAATATGCGAGAGTAAACCTAGCTGGATCTTTTTGCAAATGCAGCAGATGTGCCCAAATGCAACTTTTTAATTAAAATGAATTGAAATTATGAATTACATTTTTCTTCCAGAAGCTGGCAGATTACTACCTCTGAAGTTGTGTTGAATTAAAAGCAGAAACACTGTTTCATCAAATATTTGTGTAATTGCAAGTCAAATTGTCATCACAAGCTTCTCTACCGTTGTCACATTTGTTCCTAATATCACACAGCCTTTTCTCAATTCAAGGTTTTACTGTTTTTTCTCAACTGTTCTACTTTTAAGGGCCGGTTGTACCAGAATATGTTGATAAAACCCATTAACAAACCATTAAAATATGAATAATTAGCTGCTTCTGCATTCAATAAGTACTTCTTAAGATTAAATAATGCTGAACATCTTGTCACATTGATCATTCTCCAGGATTTTGCGATTGTTTTGATTCTTTGCAATCAAAATCACTGATTTTGTGAAGCTGATTCAAAAATATTTGCAAGGTATGGCATTAAATGTGACTTTTTGTTACTCTTCACATTGACTATGGAGTGTAATTTGACAAAGTAAGGCTGAGGCAGCAGAGTAGAAGAAGTAAGAAATACTGCCACCTCCAGATAGAAGATGGCATCACTTAAACTCAGTAGGTTTGAACATTTTTGCTGAAAATTTCCAATAAATTAAGCATTAGTGAGAAGAAACGTGGGAATCTGTTGATTTTTGCATGAATTTTCAACAATTGGAAGAACTGATGGCCACATAAAAAGCTACGGTGGGTCAGATTTAGCCCCCGAACCTTGACTTTACCCCCTTCTCTGCATGTCTTTCTACTGTGTCCCAATCTTTCACACTTATTTGAATAATATTTAGTTAAATTACATCATAAATGCATGAGAAGAATCCCCTTGGCTGTATTTACATCTGTGCTCTGGGTGGGAACATTTCCTTGATTTAACGCTTTGATCATCGCTCCTGCTTGGAGTTTGCAGACACGTTTCTCTGACTTGTTAGAATAGAAACTCTGAAGCACTGAGGCTGATGTGAACACAGTTTGGATTTATGTTTGAAGATTAAATCTTAGAAAGAAAGAAAAAAAAGGTGTGACAGCAGCTAATATTTGCTTTATTTAATTTTGTTGACTAGTTTTGTGTTTGTGGGGTCAGTTTTGCCTTACAAAAGTATTCATACCTCTTGAACTTTGTCACATTTTGTCAGATTACAACCCAACCAGAAAGCTGAAAGTTGTTTAATTGAGATTGAAAGTGGTGCATAAATGTGAGGTTGAACCAAAATAAGATAAAATTGTGATTAATTGTGATCACCAATGTAAAAGTCGAGTTTTATCAGAAGGAGAAGAGTTTTATAAACAGTTATAAGTCAATCATTCAACACTGGAAAATATTTTTTACAATTGAAAAGCATTTAAGACAGTTTTTAGTCTTTCCAGCAGTTGATAATTAAACAAGCTACTCGCCTCAGCTGGCATTTAAAAATGATTCAATTATGAATTTCTCTTTATAACAGTTTTCTAGAGTCAAATGTGGGCATATGTGACCGACAGCAGCAAACCTACAAAGGAAAAATAATCAGTTTACATTCATGGCTCTGTTAGAGTCCAGACAACACTCTATAGGATTGTGCAAAAACAAATCCACTGAAAACTTTTGCATCTTTGTAAAGAACAGAGAGTGATGTAAAACAGTCACTCGCTACAGTTCAGGAAATTGTAAAACAGCCGAAACATTGAGTTCCTTTAGATCCAGACTAAAACTCACCTGTCTAGAGTTGCTTTTGTACCATTATTAATGAAACATTAACCAACATTTTCATGAGTGATGATGGCACTTGGAAAATAATGTTTCAATTGCTGTTCGTTTGTGTTTTTATGATGTAAATAACTTTGAACTGCCTTGTTGCTGAAATGTGCGATACAAAAAAAGTATATTCATGATTTATTCTGCATGTTTTAAATGTTTTCCTGTTCCAGCAAACCTTAATCTCCAATATCTGCAGCAGCCTGATAGCAGGTGGTGTTCATTAAGGGAAACATTTAACAGGTTTAACTGAGCACTGGCCCTACAGGACCCAAATTTTCCACCTGTTAAGCTATTAAAACACGGTGTGTGATTAGTTTTGATACAACCAATCCATTTTGATTTGGTTTTCTGTTTAATAATCACAATGTGAACAGTTTGTCCTCTAGAAGTTAGATCTTAATCAAATTATCACCTGGTAAAGATCAGATTGTTTATAAGTGTGACTAGAAATACTAGAGTCTACAATTGATTTACCTTTTTAAAGATTCACTGAAGCTATTTTCTGCTCCATTATTACCGGAAAATGTCAAACATTGAATTATTCAGACTCAGACTATATTTGTTTTTTATAAGGTTGCAACTGAAACACTTGTGCTGCCGTCCATATAAATGCAAATTTTAACAAATTTTAACTCACATGCAAACATTTACCATGTTTATGTACATGAAAGGTTCTTAAGCTACTTTCTGTTTATTTTAAGCTGTGTTTCATGTGTTTCTGCAGGCATTTGGCAATGCAAAGACAGCAGAAAATAACAACTCCAGCCGCTTTGGGAAATTCATCCAGCTCATCTACCTGGAAAGTGGCGTCATCAGAGGGTAAAACATCATGTACTTCTTTATAAGCACTGCCAACATACAAAATACTGCTAAATATTTTGGTCCAGTTTCTAGTGCAAATGTCTTAGTACAAGTAACTTCTCAGCAAGATATGAGTTTGTCAATAATTCCTCAATATCAATGAAAAATACTATTTCCACTTGCAGATTGTAACATGGGACATCATTAACAAAAACAATCACTTTGCACTAGAAACTAGACCAGTTTTTGCAGTGAAGATGGTGGATTTTACAACATTTCTCAATGGATGGCTTCTATTTATTCCTCTTTTTGTGCATAATTTACAGAGCATTTATTGAGAAGTTTCTGCTGGAAAAGAACCGCCTGGTGTCTAGAGCTAAAAATGAAAGGTATAAAATATTAAATCTTCAAATAATCAATCAGATTTTGATCCAAGTATCATCTAGGTGATACATTTCTTGTCATGTCTATATAACATTGATATCTAAATGACGCCACTGCGTTTAGTATTAAATAATGAAAGTTAAATGTTTTTTGCGGCGTCTGATCCTCAGGAACTTCCATGTTTTCTACTGTTTGCTGATGGGCGCGTCTAAAGACGAGCGGGAAGAATTTCATCTACTGAAGCCAGAGGATTATGTTTATCTCAACCAGGTACCTTTGATCCGCACGCTTTACTGCTGCAGAGAAAGAGGAAGTGACGAGCTAATATAAGACACAATGATGAAGCCTCTGCTCTGTCTGTGATTAGACTGGGCCACTTGGTCATTAAATTTCTCACCAGTATAATGACTTATAGGCTTCGCTGATGCTGTAAATTATCACTAGAACCATGGAAAATTGAAACATAATCAAGCTCAGTCTGCTCATATTTCCTCTTCTGTCGTAAATGAAGGATTTAGCTTAACACATTTCTGAAAGTCTAAAATATTTGTTCATCTTTCATAAAGTGAATTGCGAAAGTATTTATTTTTGTTGAGGAATTTCACAACCACCAAAATCTATGCACTTTGTTGGTATATGTGATAAATCAACACTAAATGGTGCATAAGTATCAAATGGAGGCAATTCATTCATGATTTTAAATCTGAAAAGTGTGGCATTCTTTTCTAGATACTTGACACTGGATTGTGTCAAGTGTATTCAATTCAGTTTCTTTATATACGGCTAAAAAACGTGTTTTATGTACTTATGACTGATGATTACTATTCATAAAACCTTATTTATTAGCAATACATCTTAACATGACTGGTATATAATGTTGCCTTGTTTATAGGGGTAATAAAGTTGCTAGTTGAATCTGCTTCCTCTTTTTTTTTTTACTTTAAAAGTTGCACAAAATATCTGAAAATTTCTCAAAAATACTAACAAGATAATTTTTTCTTCAACTGAAACCTTTTGGGAAGAAAAAGTTCATTTGGCTAAATATTTTCCTCCAGATTTCTCTATGGAAGTGTTGCCGATATCTTGGTCCTCAGTTATGTCTGTAATTAATAAATAGAAATAAACAAAAACAAACAACTTCACCTTATTTCATTTTACTTTTATATGTACTGGCATTCCTGGGAATATCCCAGTGAATGCTGAACCATTACTGATAGAGTTTGCACTGGTTAAATGGATGAACTATGCACGAACACATTGTTTCTGATTTTTTTTTTTCCTTTCTGCACTTTTTCTGCAGGGGGAATTCAATTTAAACGAGGAGGACGATCCAAAACAGGAGTACAAAAGACTTCAGCAAGCTATGGAGATGGTTGGCTTTTTGTCCGCCACTAAAAATCGGTAAATGTGTTTATAATGACATTACATATCTGAAATGCCACAAGCGTTAGCAAAGCTTCCCACAGTTGTGAGAAAGAAAGAAAACCTATCAAGATGAAATGAAACGCTTCAAATTATGTTTTTAAAGTCGTCTTTGAAAACAAAAATGTTTTTTGGTGTTTTTTTAAGAAAACTTATGCTAGTTGAAAGCTCAATTGATTACTTTCTAACATAATTCATAACAAAATGTAGAAAAATGAACTGATTTTTGCAGTAACATTCAAACATATGCTGTTTCAGTTTTCTCACGTCTGATTTAAAGTGTACACCTGTTTGCCACGCGAAGTGTAATTGAAACTAAGCTCTGTCGAGGAGTTTCTGCTTTCTATACGTGTCGGTTGCATGTCTGAGCCTGTTGCTGTCGAGCTCCAGAGAAATGCAGCACATATTCCAGCCAGCGCCCTGGAATGCCTCAGGACACAACATGCATCAGCTGCATAGTTTGTTACGTTTTCAGGTCCGATTTCCTGGTGAATATTCACACACAGCAGCGTGGAGGTGGAAGATTAAATATTCAAGTTTTTATTAATCAGTGGTGGTTATGTGTTCCCTAATGGATGTTGGACATCTATTAGGTTTGAATAGTGCATTTAACATTTATTTTTTTATTATTTGGTTAAGGTCAGATAATATCAATGTCAAATCTATTTATATAGCACTTAAAAAAACCCAGATAACAATAAAATAAGTTTATGAAAAGAGAAAGATAAAAGAAATTATAATTATACAAAGAAATAAATAAATAAGCAAGGTTACAGATTTTACACCACTAGAGGCCATCATAGTTCCTACTTGACTGAAAAGATGAGTCCTGTAGTAAGTTTGGAGATTTGTACTTAAATAAACTTTGAGGTTTTATGAACTAAGTAGTTCTTAAAGCTAAAATTATCAGATGTGATGCACTTTTAATCTATTTACACTGATGCAAACTTACACAACAATAAATTATCAGAAAGTCTAAATGCAGCATGTGGAATTATCTAGATATAATTGACAAATAAAAGTGAAAAAGCGTTGGACATTAGACAGGCTTCCAAATTACTCCTTGAACTCATATCTTTGCTTTGACCTTTGACACTAATTGAGATACAGATTTTTACTCTATTTGGGTTTCTGAGGGTTTTTTTTTTTATCAGTTTTTATGGTATAATTGCTTTTAATAGATTTAATGTTTGTTTATTTCAAACAACATTTTGAACAACAAAAGAAAAAGAAAAAAGAAGTATAAACTTTTTAATTCCCACCTCCTTGTTGCCCTATAATTAATCCTCATGTTACATGTTTCTGTATGCAAACATACAATGTGCATTGATACAGAAACATTATAGTGCATGGCATGTAATTATGCCTGTACATCATCAACATTATAATAAATATGTCTTTGCCCAATAACCCTCTTTATGTTTTTAGTGAATGTGTTTATAATGGGCTGTTTAATTAAACACTTTTCTTTAAGTTCATTAGGACATTTAAAAAAAATATATGTTAATTTGATGCTAAATGAAGTTTTAAACAAATTAAGTTAAACTGAATAAAGTGAAGTGAAAAGTTTGTATTATAGACAGTAAGGGGGAGCTGATAAGTCATTGTCAGATTTGTATTATCATTTGATAAATTCATTAATTGTTCACGAAATTAGGTCAAGTTTCACAAACATTTATACAGAGTCTGGCTTTCAAAAGGCTGTCACACTCAGGATATAAAAAAAAATCTGCTGTGATGAATTCATCTGTTTTCATAATTAGGATGAAGAGAATAAGTTTTAGATTGTAAACGACAAGTTGTGATGAGCTCAGATTGTCTGGTTTCTGTGTTACATCAGAAAACTCAGGGGACTATAAAAGTAAATCCTCTCTCAAGATGGTGGAAAAATACTATTTAGGAATCATCTCCATTTTTGTAGATGCAGAAAGGACGACTTTGAGGGTTACAATTGAGATAAACTGCTGGGGGGGAAAAAGTTGAGTCTCTCCAGAACTTTCTGATAACTCTTTAAAAAAACTTAAAGCAAAACTTAAAAACCACATTACACCTTGATAAGGATAGCCGACCCATACACAGCTGACAGTCATTCAACATGTTTGTGTTATTAACACTGTATTACTTAAAATCTTGTTTTTCTGTTTTTGCTTTGCAGCATTTTGTCTGTGGTCTCTGCCATCCTGCTCTTGGGAAATGTGACGTACAATCAGTCAAAGGATACAGAAGTGCTGGAGGCTGGACCTGCAGAGGTTTTATCTTCACTGTCACACCTGCTTATGGTAATTCTGATCACACTATACTCAGGAGTTTATTATGGATGCATACGATAATCCTCCATTAAATTTCCAAAATCTCTGTCACACTGCTGCATTTCTCTTGCATTCCCCTTTTTACAAATCTTAAACTGCTGAAAATTCAGTTTAATTAGTTCACAAGCTAAGCAGGCCTGCTACTTATTTTAGAATATTTTTTTGGACATATCAAAAAAATTTGTGGATTTACTTCACTACTCAGAGATGCAATATAAACTCAAAAATATGCCTCCTCTGCAGGGTCTAATGTAGAATAGACTTACTTAACCTCATTGTGCACTCTGCAAGAGCTCTGTTTACGCCAATGAAGATTCACTCACCTCAGCATGCCAAATTCTTGGGGTAGCAGACACAGAAAAGGAGCTTGACCTATTTTTTTTATCAAGTATTTTCCTAATTATTTGACCACTTCAAACCCCAGGAATATCAGATGAAAAAATACACAGATAAAAATAAATTATTCTTTATTCTCTTTACTGGAACAAGCTGGGCATTTTTCCCTTCCATCCCAGTAGTTAACATGCTGGGGAGGAACGCATCAGAAATGATAATTATAGTTGATAAAAGTGACAGAAAATGATTTTTCACTAAACGCTCATCGGTTCTTCATGTTTGGACTCGGGTTGGGTATTTATCACTCATCGGGAATAATTTCTTATAAGAATTTTCATTTATTATCGTCTCGATAAATTTCAATTAATGCTGAATAACTGACATTATTATTGGAAATGTTATTTTTTTCTATTTTCGCCACCATTTTATCCATGAGAACATCAGTAAATATCAGTAAATTGGAAATGTTGTGCAGTTTAGTGATATAAATCACACTTCTTTTAGTAAGTGGTATCCTAGAGAATCCCATTTCATTGGGAATGTTTCAGTATTTGCATTTGCGTATGAATTTTGTGTCAAAAGAAGTAATTTGTAGTTTATAATCCAATTTTTTTATTATTATCACAACAGTACCGCAAAATATATAGTGATAAAATGTGTGAAGTTTGGATCCACATTGTCTGAAACGGGGTGGCAGCAGGTTAACGTTGCACTGATGAAGCAAAACTGTTTAATTTTTATAAATTCAGACATTTAGAAATAAGATAAGCTAATTTGTGTTATCTCGGTTTCGTTTTGTCTGCAGGTGAAAAAGGAGCAGCTGGTGACGACTTTAACCAAGAAGAAGGTAGTGACTGCAACCTCCACTGTGGTTTCATCCTACACACTACAAGAGGTAATTACTATTATAAGATCCTTTATTACCTGTGATTAAACTGTTATGCTCATTTCTCGTTTCGGTTTTATGGTGTTGCCATATGTTTAATTTTTCTTTTTCATTTCTAGGCCATGTCAGCTCGTGACTCCATGGCGAAGAGTTTATACAGCGCTCTGTTTGACTGGATCATCCTTCACATTAACCACGCATTGCTCAACAGACGGGACCTGGAGGAGTCCGTCTCTGTGAGTCAAAAAAGTTGAATCTTGTTCTATAGCTCTCTGATCTTTCAGTAAATGTTTGTAGATAATATGAAAATTATCAAAACAATTTCATATTCTATTATTTTAAGAGCTTCTGTTGTGTTTTTAGTGTTTGTCCATTGGTGTCCTGGACATGTTTGGGTTTGAGAACCTCCAGAGAAACAGTTTTGAGCAGCTGTGCATCAACTACGCCAGTGAGAAGCAGCAGTTTTACATCAACCAGAATATCTTTAAGTTTGAGCAGGTTGGTCTTTGTTTTCCTGTTATTATTTTTATATCAACACAACAATATGACGTTCACTTTTCTCCTGCTTCTGCAGTTACTTTTTTTTTAAGTTGATTTACATTAATTTCATGGGAGGTTTGTGATTATTTGTTTGCCATTTTATTAACTTTTAGGAGGTCTATGTGTCAGAAGGCATAACCTGGGAAAACATCAACTTTACTAACAACAGTGACTGCATCCAGCTGATCAGTGACACGTCAGTAGGACTCCTCCACTTATTGAACAAGGAGAGCAAGTAGGTGACATTTTACATTAAAAACCACTATTTAACAATTTGGAAATGGGGAGAAATATGCTTTGGTGGAATTAAATGTTGAAATGTGAAGGGATTTGCTCATAAACATCAACCTCTGTTAGTTTTGAAAATCAGCTGGAACAAAAAAGCTGAATATGTTGCATATGAAGCAGTGCTGTGCACGCAAAGCCTTGTGTTGTTTTTGTGTTTAAATGTATAAAATACTGAGATTATTTTTCCTTTCAGATTACTATTGCATTAAATTTAATAGAAATACAACAATGATTATTGGGTTTTCGACTTGCATGTGGAACATTGCGACCAGAGGTCCAGTTTATCCCAAAGTTATACATATCCCTGGAAAATTTAGGTTGAAATTAATAATTTAGTTTTGCCAACATTGTTCTTTTGACTGAAAGTTCATGTTAACTTGTAGGAGAAACTAAAGGCTTGAAACATGCAAAATGCTTGTTAGAAGTTATAAAAAATGTTTGACTGCTCTTAATGTCAATATAGTTTTTCCATTAATCATTTATATAAGAGCATCTAAAAGTAGCCTTTTACATTTTTCTTCTTCTTGAAAATTTCATTTTATCCTAGATTAAAACTTGTTGCTTGAGCAAAATTAAGTTAAAATCTAAAATGCAGCATAGGACCACTTTTAACCAGTGAGTTTAGAACTGTTGAGTCAGATTTTATACTCTTAAATATGGCCGCAGGGTGCTTATCAAAACAAAATTTAGGAGACTTAAAGGCTAAGCAACAGCAGGTCACAGCAGGACTTGATAATCCAGTTATTTAAATATTCAGGCCTGGGTTTAACTTTACTTTCACGCATGACTCAGAAATCTGTTTAACTGATGTTTTCTGTTGTGGTTTTATTCATTTCTTTGGCCTTATTCGCTTTCTCAGATATCGTGTAGGTAATGGTGACTATTTTTTTAAATTTCCGTCTCTCTCAGGTTCCCTTGGGCCCCAGATGAAACCCTGCTGGACAAGTTTAAACAGCACCATCAGAGCAACCCTCGTTTTGGGTTCTCTCCCTTCAAGCAGGACACTTTTACCATTGAACACTACGCTGGGAGAGTTAAATATCACATCAAGGTAAAACTCCCCCAATGCAAACATTTCTACATTCCAGTTAAGATAAAAACTTGTCATCTAGCAGCAGGAAGTTAGTGGGTTGGAAAATATCTAGAAAATCCCAGATAAAGCGACTGGTTGTTAAACAACACATGTAACCTTTCCATCTTCATCTCAGGTTGACTTCACGACCGACACATTCAGGTTCATGGTATTTATTCTAACAATGTGCATTTGGCAGCGGTTAATAGCAGTTAGCAACAGTTCACATTTGTAAAATTAAACATAGCTAAAATGGATAACATTAATAATGACAACAGTCAAAATCATATACAAAATATAGCACAATTACTCACGAAACACTGTGTATTATTAAATTTGTCTAAAATGTATGTTAAATATAATACTTGTAAAGAAACCACAGAGCTGATCCTAATAACATATCAGTTACAGCAACAGAAAAAGGGGGAAGAGCTGGTTACTATGGTAACCACCAAGCACCAAGAGCAACGTAATCGGTTTTCAGCCAATCAGTGCCAGGGAAAATAAATGGAGCTTCCAGATTGGCTGCTTTGCAAACTTCAGCCACCAGGATTGGGCTAAGCTATATCAGCTTTATAAGCTGCATTTTTAAAAATATATTTTATTCTCTGTAAAAAAAAAATCAGCGAATAGATGGATTTTTCACAATTAATTTGGAGTTAAAATCCGCAAAAACTGAACAGTGAATACAGAGAAGTTCACTGTAATTCTTTTTACTAAAAGTCAAGAGAAAGTTAACATAAAAAATCTCCCAATGTTCCAGAATGTTATAAATAATAATTTTGGTAACCCAAACAAATCTATAACAATAAAAGTTCAGTTTTCCTTTGTGACTGCTTCACACGCTGCATGTAAACTTCAGATTTTAACTGTAAATTTTGATGGTGTTGTTTTTAGGATTTCAAAAAGAAAAACACCGAGCACATGCGTCCTGAAGTCATATCTCTTCTGCGGACCAGCCAGCGATCCTTCCTGCATCACTTGGTTGCATCCAACCCTGAAGCTTTGTTCAGATGGAGCATCCTGCGAGCGACCATTCGCATCGTCTCGGTCTTCAAAAAACTCCTAAAGCAGCGGACGGAACGGAGTAAGGAGTCTTTTTCTCGTTTGTAGGGCTGTACTGGATTTTCCAAGTGACTCAATTAGCATATGCTTTACATTACTTGCATTTTGTGTAAAATAATTTAAATTATTGTTCAATTTTCATCTGAGCTTCTGCAAAACAAACCCCACGCACGCCACTCTCCGCCTTAAAAAGACACAGCAGTTATCTGGAGAGACTGTCTGGGTAATTATTACTACTTATAATAATTAGGGTGGATATACTTTGGCCTAAAGTAATGACTTTTCTCTTGTTTCTTCCCACACCAGCTATACTCTGGATTTCTCCTTTGATCGCTCTGATGAACAATCACTCGATATGTTTGAGGACATCTTTGTCAATTATGAAGAGAAAAAGTGAATAGACAATATGTTGTTAGCTTCACAACTCAGAAAATGTTTGTCTGAATGTTTTAACCTATTTTTTCTGTAGGACAAAGAGAAGTAGTCGACAAAAGCAGATCATTCCAAAGGTAAAAGAGTAGCCAAACTAATATGAAATCTTTATTCTGCAGGGCTTTGTAAAATAATTCACACCAATTAAACACATTTTTAATGTTGTAGCCGCTAATTCTATGCTATATCTTTGGATCTTTAAGTTGACAAACACATAAAGTGACAATTATCAATAAATTGAAAGAAAAATTATTAAAAATAAATAAATCTGAAAAGTGTGGATGCATTTTTTTTTGTCCACTTTACTTTGAAGGAGCTGCAGAAATCCATAATTCAGAAATAGTAATCTGTAATCAGAAATCTGTTAGTGGTGAATTATAATAATCTTTCCTATTATAAAATACCTTGCTGGCCTAATCTGTGTTGTGCAATACTAAAACAGCACGTCACTCTGAACATACCATTCCCATGATGAAACATGGTGATGACAGAATAATGCTGTGGAATCCCTTTCTATGGCAGCTGATGGAAACAGAATGGATTGTTTTAGCCAATCTCCATTCAGTCAGTGAGTTTGAGCTATTTATATTGGGTACATACTTTCAAAATGTACCCAAAAACTTCCAGCTGTCATTCAGCTGAAAGCTGAAATCAGTAGAGATAAATATATAAATATTTTTATCTATATATTTTTGCAAAAGGGAAAAAAAATGGAAACCCAGTTTCAATTTCATCATCCCACTTCACAGTTATGCTACTTGGTGTTGTTCTGTCAGATAAAATCTCTATAAAATATATTTACATAATTGGACTATGTGGTTTAAAAGTGTGAATAAGAACGGTTGTGAAAACATCTGCACCTTACTGCACATGTAAACATTCAGAGCTCCTCTTGTGTTTATCCTCATTATCTCATTTTGTCTTTCATCAACCAGAACCTCATTAATTTGAGTTCACTCCATCACATCGTTGGTCTGATGAAGCATGACAGAACGAGCAAATCTGTCTTCCACCCTAACCGGCGAGCAGATCCACCCACAGTTGGCGCTCAGTTTCAGGTTTTTCTTCCCTGCAATTCTGTGAAACAGTATTATTAAATATGATGATAGCCAAAACCTTGCTTAATGTTTTCATTCTTGATCATTTCTGTAGTTTGAGACCTAAAACCATGTTTGCTCTCTTTGTGTATTTATCTCACAGACCTCATTCAGAAAACTGATTGAGACCATTGAGAAAGCGGAGCCTTTCTTCATTTTCTGTCTTCGCTCTAATGCTGAAAAGGTGACAACATCTGTTAATTTTCAACCGCATACTGCAGATTTTTTCTTTTTGTTATCAGGACAGATGATGACTGAGCATCTTGTCTTGATTTTATAGAAACAACTACACTTTGATGATGAAGTGGTGCTAAGTCAAATCAAGTACACTGGCATACTGCAGATGATTCACATGCAGAAGTCAAGCTACAACGCTAAATACACATTTAAGGTAGGTGATTCATTTAAAACAACAATTTATGTACGGCACCCTCTGCATTTATTGGCCTGTCTGGTAAAAATGTGTAAAAATCTTTAGAATAAAGGCATGTTTTAAACCAGTAACACTGAACGGTTTAGAAAATAATCAATATTTTTAATTTGACTACATTTATTTTGTGTGCACTTTAAAAGCCTCATATCTTACCAAACATACCAAATAACTGTGATCTATTTTGTCTTAGTACTCTTAAAATAAGACAAAACTAACTTACAAGTAACTTTTCAAGCAAGATATCGGAGCATGTTATAAGTCAATAATTATTTAATATTGACAAAAAGCACTAGTTCATTTATAACACGGTGAGAAAAATCACCATAAAGGAATTCTTTACAGTTTTAACAACAGGGCAGCCACTTCTAAGACTTTTTACACATGTTAACAAAAGGGACCAATAAATATGGAGGTAGATGATTTTCTGAACTCTCCTATAATTTTTTCCCTGCTAACAGGAATTTGTTGAGAAGTTCGGGATTTTGCTTCCAAAAGGAACGGCTGGATCCCCACAGGAGATAACTGAACTGTTTGAGAAGATGGGATTGGAAAAGAGCACCTACCAGATAGGAAGAACTAAAGTATGACTCTGCTTTCTTTCATTTTCTTATCAAGATTATTGCCTTACCGATACTTTCCATCTTTGTTTTTCTTTTTGATTACTTATTTGATAGATTTGAAGACTTGAAATAATATTTTTTTTTATCATGAAAATGTATCTTCAGGTGCAGAAACACATAAAAATCAGTTGGAAATAACGCAAAAGCAAAGGGTTAGCTTTAGCTAAAACATGACCCAGTGCCATATAACTTAGTCCTGCCTTCAATCTGCTCAGGTTTTTCTGAAAGAAAAGGAGCGTCAGCTACTCCAGAGCACTCTGAACAAAGAAGTGATGCAACGGATCGTCACCCTGCAGCGCTGGTTCCGCGCCTGTCTAATAAGGCTGCACTTTCTGCAAAAGAAGGATGCCACCATGATCATCCAGGTACATCTGCTTTTTTACAGAAACACCAAAATAAGAACACCTATTATAGTCTAAGCTATTTGAACCATTTGAATGCAAGAACAAAATTAAGCAACTTACTGTTCCTTGCAAAATTATTCATATTAATTGAGCCTTTAACCAAAAACTCACAGCAGACGGGTTAGGGACAACGATGCGGAAAAGTATAAAGAATTGGGATATAAAATGACAACAGAAAACCAACACTGCAAACCAAGATGCTGTGAGGATATATTTCAAGAGATGTTTTTGTAGAAAATAAATGTTGCTCTGTGTCTGTCTCCTGTCCCTTCATACTTTAAAACTACTCCATATTAACTTATAACATGAAATCCCAATAAAATACAGCAATATCTGTGGTTCTAATATGAAAAAATTTTAAAAGGCTCAGTGGGTGTGAATACTTTTGCAAGGAACTCTACAGTCATAATAAAAATTGTACAAACCTACCTCAGTTCTAAATTTAGATGCAAATATAAGTCTGTATGAACTAAACTAAGATGATATCAAAGAATAAATGGAGAGTTTGACCAGAGAGTAAACATCAAACTGTATTTGTTGTTGTTTTAGAGGAGCTGGCGGGAGTTTTTTGAGAAGCAAAATCGAGCTGCGACAGTAATCCAGACGGCGTGGCGTATTTCCCAGTCACTAGACCTTGAGAACCATGGAAATTGCAGTTCTCCACATGGAGCCAGGTACTAAGACTAGGAGGCTGTATATGTAGTCTTTACAATCAGTCATATTTTTGGAAGGATAATTTCTGGTAATTTAAATGATTTTGGTTTACTGTTGATGTAAACATTTTCTCTTAAAATCAGAACTCTAATCAAGATAATAAGATTTTAATGCAGATGTAGAATACACTATTGAGAAGTGTATTCAGTATCTGTTATGGCTGTCTTTCCATGAACCAGTGCAGCAAAGCATGGATGAAATCAGCCTGGTCTGCATTGTTTGGTCTGGTGTCTGTCATATTTCTTTTGACAATATTCCCCTGACTCTTATATGTCATTTATATTTATATTATTGTGCTGGCCAGTCAAGCACAACAACAATAATAATAATAATAATAATAATAATATGGTCATTCCAATAGATTTTCATAGTTTTGGTTGAGTTAATAGATGCTAACAAAGTTTAATCTGTATCTCTCTAGTGTTTGTCAGCAGAGGAAAGCATAAAGTGCTCTAAAATGTCCCAGTAGGCAGGTTGGTGAGAAAGATTTCAAAATATTGGCAGTTAGTATCAGTCGATATCCATAATTATTGATTCATTTTTTTTGTTTTAAATATCTGAAGTGGGGTGACCTTTCCTGTTTTATGTATTTTTCACTTCAAGTCGTTTTTTTATATTTAAGCAATTTTGAAGCATTGTGGCAAAACCTTAAATTTCTACTGCACAAGTCACTCCACAGGTTGTTGCTAGGTAACCAAAGAATAAGTGAGTGAGTTGCTAGGTAACCAGAGAATGAGTGAGTGAGTTGATCCGACCAACCTTGGTTAGCTTGCCTTCACTTCAAACACACAAAATCTTACCAAGTATTTTTATCTAGTTTCTAGTGCTAATATTTTAGTACACTTGAAATAAGATAAAACTAATTTACAAGTAACTTTTCAACAAGAAATGTGAGCTTCAGTTTTATCTTATTTAATGTATACTAAAATATTTGCACTAGAAACTACTCTTTTTACTTGTTACCTGATGAAAAGCTTGAGTCAAACTTCTGTCACGTGGGTCTGATTTGATGCTTCTTGCCAAAAGTTCAATGAAACATACTTTGAAGAGGCAGCAAAACTTGGAGATCCAATCGCCAGATCCAGCCAACAACCAGGCCGCAAAGGAGGACGAGAGCAAGCAGATAGGCGACGGCAAAGCGTCTGTTCCCCAGCTGAACAGACCCTTCTCTGTCCCCCTGGACTCCAAAGCTGGCAGCAGTAACCCTTCAATGTACATGCAACACATGGGCAGCGACAGAATGAGGGAGAGATCCAGCGAAGATGGTCTGACTGACGCGTCAAGTCCTGAAGTACATCAAAGGAGAGATAGGAGAGATGACGTTTTGTAAGTTTTATTGTGTTTGCCATAAACATGCAACCCTTCTCTACATAATGTTTCTGCTACTGTAGCATATTTTGACAAATACAGTAGCATATTTTGACAAATACATCAACGTTCACAACTAAACATTGTTTTACATTATGTCTTTGAGGTATGTACCACTTTAGATGCATTCCAGGGTTGAGTAGTGTGTTTTGGGATCAAAGATGTGGAATAATGCATCGTTTTGCTCAGAGGAGAGAAGAGTACACAAAAAATTTACTCAAGTAAGAGTAGCACTACATTAACATATTTTTACTCAGGTTAAAATTAAAAAGTAGTCTTCCAAGAAGTTATTCAAGTGAGAGTAAAAAAGTATTTGGTAAAAAGGCTACTCAAGTGCTGAATAATTGATCATAAAATCAGATTTAATGTCATCAGATGAGCTAAAAATATAAAATTATGCACAAATTTTGATATCTTTAAGACTAAAATTAAAGCACTAGTGCAAACAAATAAAATAATTACAAAATAAAAAAAGTTTACTTTTTTTTTCCTAAATAAAACTTATTAAACAAGTACTTGTAGTGAGTAGAGTACTTCCAATGACATTATATTGTGTTTTATTCACTTGGCCTCCAACAGGCTCAGCAGATAGAAAACCATTAGAACAACAAAGCCTGTGTACAACCAAGAAGTCTCCATTAATATAAAGTATAGGTTTGTGTCTGCATCTGATGCATTTTTGGTTAAAATATATTCAGTAAAGTTCTTCACAACGGATAGAATATCCTGAAATTTTACTCAAGTTGAGCAGCAATATTTCATAATAATATTACTCAAGTAAAAGTAAAAAGTGTGGTGCAGTAAAACTATTCTTGAAAGTATTGTTTTTTCCCCAAAAAAAGTTACTCTGCTGTAATTGAGTAAATGTAGTCAGTTACTACCCTCCTCTGATTTTGCTACCTTACTTTTCCTGTGTTGTCACCATTTAATGTTTTTTATTGTGTCACTTTAAAGAATCAACTGAAATCTGAAAAAAAAGTTTTCACTTTGTTTTTTGTTTCCTTCTCAAATAAAAAAAAAAAAAGTCGTAAAGCAGTTTCTGTTGATGAACTGTCGAGCTCCTCTGGCTGCGAAAGCTCCTCCAGTCCCCAAATGGTAAGCTTGGCATTCGTAATATTTCATAATCTAGCGCATGCATCAAATGTTAAGCTTTGGATGTTTTCTCTCTTCTCTTCTGTGTTATTCATAACATGTTTGTTGGTTTGTAATAGAACTCCCTGTGTTCAGGACGCTAAGTTTTGTCATGAAGGCAAACTCGTAAATGGAGGTTTTAAGGATGTAGCGTCATCCCAGTTTGAGCCTTGTTCCTTTGTCTGGCCCTGTCAGGGAAGGGTTCGTCGCCGCAAGCCGAAAAAACACAAGCGGCGCTTAGCCTACGCCCGCAGCGGTTTGGTGTATAGCTTTGGGGGCTCCAAGGAGAATGAGTACTGGAACTTTCCACTGCCTCCCATCAGCCCCGCTGTGCCCACCCTGACAGGCTCAGTCAGTGTCATGGATGTCTGGCCCCTCAATTCCCAGGTCAAGGTACTGACCTAAAGGGAAGCCTCACTCTCCCACCGCTCTCCTTTCAACCACGGCCCTGCATGCAAATGTCCCATGTGGACCAGCTGGATACCTTGCATTATTCTTGGAGCTCTATCTTTCATTCAATTGGAACATGAGCGGCTGCTTTCCAGAACTTTGGAAATGTCAAAGTCCATTTCCAGAACTCATTTCTGAACTTTTCGTCTTTCTGACTTGAGCACCAGAGTCAGCAGGCACAGATTAAGTTTACGCAGAATGACAAGTAGCTTTGATATCAGCCTATTTCTTATAATTAAAATGTGCTTAATAACCGTTGATACAACCGTTATTTGTTTCAAACAGACATTAAAAAGTAAAAACTGAAAAAAATTTCAATATAAATGCAATTTTACACAATTTGTTTGAAAAGGAGCTGGTAGAAGATAAGATCTTATAATAACATTTTAGTCTCCCCACACCAGATAAACCCTTGAATAACTCCCACATTAAATGATGCTTAAACCTCATGTTCTCATTGTTGATAATATATTTATTTGCACATTTATAACATCAACAATAGCTATTTGGCCTTTGAGAAACCTATTCTATATAACATATTTCCAGTTTTTTAAGCTGGTTTATATTTGTGCTTAATCCATCTGTCCTACACACTTATTTACAAAAACTTCTTTTGGTTGTTCTGATACGTTGTTGTAAATTATAGCCCCCCTCTATGTCACAAAACATTTTTTGAAATATTTCAAATATTGTTGGATAGGTTTTGCTTTTTCACACTACAAAAACATAAAAAGTTACCAAGTATTTTTTGTCTAGTTTCTTTTAAAAAGATGTTTTCCCCATGCTGCGAGTGAAATGGTCATGCAACAGAATCAACAATCAAAACATTCATTAAATTCATAAATGATTATGTTTCATAAACAACTCTAAACAGGT
>CAEGAE010026679.1:0-19779 GCA_903067095.1 Girardinus metallicus
ATTTAAATAATCTGCAAGGTAAATGTCAACAGATTAAAATGCGTAGAGTTAATTAATTAAACAAAGAGCATAGTCATCAAAGTGCAAAAACAAAACACTGTAATACCCAGACAAAGTTTTCACGTTAAGGTCGAAGGGTGGTTTCTGTTTTGTTTGGACGTGTTAACCTCCAAAATTACAAACAAACATACACACAAAAAAAAAACACCAACAAAATAAACTTGACATTAGCCACAATTTGCTGAACCCACATTAATGAGAAACTAAAAACTCACCTTCGTAGCCTCAGAGTCAGTACTAATTTATATTTGATAAAACTGAGGTTTCGGCTTCACATTTCCTGACTTAAATGTGGTTTCTGCAGCCTTCTGGAAGATATGAGCAGATAAGCTGCATGCTAGCTGTCGATGCTAATTTTACCCTTGTTTAATTGACGTATATAACTTCAGCTAATATTTTGGGGTGACGCCTTTCTTCCGGCTGTCCTCCTGCATCATGTGCCACAGCCAATAAGTGAAGCTTTTACTTTGAAGGTCAGCCTAAAGAGTTTCTCCCCTGTTGTAGCTGCTGCTGGCTGACTTGCTGAGGCTGATGCTCGGCTCTGCGGGGGAGCAGTGGGGTTCTTTTACTCTCCAAAACACAAACATTGACAGGGCAAAGATGCTTCTTTTGCTCGTTTTGCAGCTGCTGCTGAGCACTGTCCTCTGAACCTTGATGATAAACTGGTGAATCAAGTGTGTCACCTCCCTGGTTCACTGGGGACTCCTCTTTGGACTGCAAAGACTGCGTATCCATCCCCATTTCACATTTATCCAACAAAAAAAAATGTACCTCAAGGCTTCACTATTAAAGCTATAAAGAACAGTTCTTTTGGCTTGTCAAAAAAATTGCCCAGGATTGCCTCTAAATTAGACATTGCCTTGGCTGAGCGTTTTAGAGTGTCTCGTCTGTACTTGACACCTAATTTCACTCTACAGTCTTGTGTTTTTCTGCAGCGGGCACTCCAGTTATGAATTGAGCCCAGGTTCATATAAAGTTGACCACTTTGTGTCCAATTTAAAAGTAGGGGAGTCAGTGAAAGTCTGCATGCTTCAGGGGTCAATTGTGCCACGCCTGTAATATGGCCAGTAGCTTAAACAGACACTGAGGTGGAGAGGGTATCAGTGCTTTAGCTACACAACATAATGGCCTGCTTTCCCCTCACCATCAATCTCTGTCACAGTGTGTTCCTCCCACGCATGCACACACACACTCACACACGCACGCACACCCAAAACAACTCCCAGGTATAAGGATGCGTGCGCAAACAAATACACATTCACGCGCAGCACACTCCGGAGCCCCACTCCATGCGACAGGAGTTTAATTATGCCTCTAATCTTGAGTGACAGTTGCATGTATAATGACTGATTCCCTGGGGCCATGTGTCGAGGCATCCACCCATTCATCCTTCAGTCTCTTCTTCTATTTATCGTCTTACTTAGTCATCAATCCATCAAATCCACCGCCACGTTTCCCTCTAAACTTCTTTTTTTTATATACATTGTCAGCCTTCTTTCAGCTATTTCCTGCTCTTTAACCCCCCCCCCCTTTCTGTTTCGCTGTCTTCCTCTCCGTTGCTCAGCAATTTCACTTGTTTAATTTTTATTCCCTGCCACACATCATCATCTACTCTTTATTAAGGTCACTGACCAGGCTAATTGGGGTTGTGCCTCCCGAAGATAATGCCACAGCATGAAGTAGGTGCTCTGAAGATAATAATTACTGGTTGATTTTAGAGTAAACATAAATTCCAAATGGATGTAATCATATTTAAAAATGTTTTTTTTTTAATCTAATATCTTTAATAATTATTTATCACAGATATATGTTTTTTAAATAAATTTACAGTGGTGATACATACTACCAAAGTAGGCATGAGGCATCTTTTATTGGTCTACGTTTTTATCAGGGTTGCTGTCAGGATCGCCACAAAAGCTCAATTTTAATTTTGGGTTATTGTATCAACAATCTGCTCTGTCAAGGTCTTAACCACTTAACCCAAACTATTTCCTCAAAAAATGAAACAAACCAAGAGCCAACAAGCTCAAGCCAACTTTAAATGTCAATTACCTAAACTAACTATTCAAATGCCACAACGAAAAATGTTTTATTGTCAAACAAGTCAATGATTTTGCTACTGGGTCACTATGACAAAAGGAATGTTCAGCATGTTGAGCATGGCAGTGGTAGTGTCATGCTAGGGGTGTGTTTTGCTTTGTGTATTCATGGAAAAGTGCTAAGAGTCGAACGTTTGAGGCCGTGTGCAGAATTTTGATTCTATGTAGATTAAAGAAACTAATACATCCAATTCTGGTTTTAAAAATCACTCAGGATTATTTGTTTTATAATCATCCATGTGAAAAGGAACAACCCAAATGAATAATTAGTGCAGAATCCTTTTATTCTGATTAAAGTTTGGAAATGCATCAATCTATTACAGCTTGTGTTTCATCCAAACAGCAATGATGTTTGTTTATTTGTTCTGTTTCTTTTAGGATTGGGGGGGAGGGAGTTAATTATTTTATTTGTCACAGTTTCATAATTAACAGAACCAACTAACATTGACATATACACACAAATATTTATTTGATTTTCTATTATAAGGAAAATAAAAAATCAATAAAACAGCTTGAACAGGAACATTTAGTGATAGGATCCAGTACAGATTTTGTGTGATGTAAAATGGAAAAGCAAAAAAATGCACATACGTTCATACATACATTATAGATTCTTGCACAACTATTTTTGACACAGTGGCAAAAGAGACGCTGAATGCGTCACACACAAGACCAAGAAGAATTTAACACTGAAAGAAGGCAAGTAGACATTAGATATGTTCGTGTTTGACTCTACACATTTAGCCAATAAACACTGAATAAAATCTAAATTGTCTTGTCATTTTCAGATTACTGTCTGCTTGTTGTCAACACCGCAGACTTTCTTTGTCATCAGCAAATCCACGCTGGAGTTTGACACCGATAAAATGTAATAGAAAGAACCGGAGAGAAACAGCAAAATGAAAATACAAGGAAAGATAGAAAACAGCATCCTGATACCTAGATAATATGGGTTCATAACTTTATCTCTCTGAGCCAGATGTCAGAGGATTGCTGCTCCTGTCAGCCTCTCAGCCCACGCATACACCCTCAAGAAAAACACAGACCCTCTTCTATTCCCTCACATTTGCTTGTCTAAAAATAATCTCTATGTAGATCCTTTGAAATATGTCAAAGTGTGTCCTTTTCAGTGACTGGGCAGCTGGAAACATTACTTTTGTCCTTTCATGATGACAATTGAAACGAACGGATTAAATCCAACGGGCATAGCACAGATGAAACCAGAGAAGAGACAGTAAGAAATAAAGAGGAAAAAAAAGTTCACAAAACGGGGAACGTAGCGGGAGTGAAGCTCAAGAGGGTCACAAGCAGGGAATAGCACAAGAAGAAAAGCATATTTTATTTTCATTTAACACCAGATTAAAAACACAGACAGCATTAAAAAGATGAAAATACAAAATGAATTAGACAGAGAATGTGCAGCTGAAATTCAGTTCAGTGCAACTGAGTTTATTTACATACCGGCATCTCACAACAAAAAACAAGCACTGGGTGCACAAATGGTCAAAACTGTAAATACATAAACTCACGATATCATTAAGATAGATAAGTAGCAGAGAAACTACACACGGTTGGAATCGTCAATAATATATTGGAAATTATTGACTGATATTAGATGAGAAATATTGGATCTTATTCGAACTAAATAGTTTTCTGGCACAGACTGGGATTAGGTCATGCATTTTTAATTAAGCTCAGGTCGGGCTTAATTAAAATGCCTGACCTGAGGTCGGGTCAATTCCAGAATCTTAGAATTAGTTCACTTTATTCATTCCCAAACCAATGTTAATGTTTTAGTAAAATATTATACAGCTTGGCATAAACTCAAGCTGATACTTTCTATGGTTACATTACACCTAAGCAATTATACAAAAAGAAAAAAAAAAACTCCACTCAATGTTAATCAAAAATATTCAACTATTTAAGTTTGTTCCAACAAAGAGAGATGGAACAGCGCGTGTATCCAAGGATCATAATCTCATCAACAAGCAGGAATCAACTGTGAATAATACAGAGCAAAAACAACTAACTCAACTGTGATAACCCTGAAAAAGATCCTAGTAAAAGCAAAAGCAGAAATTGTTAGCAAAAGCTTTCTATATAATTTTCTTGTACGCATAGGAAAGTCAGAATGCAAAAATCCCTCAAGGTGGGAGGGGCTTAATGGGACTTAATGTTCTGCTGTTGTTATTAGGGAGTCAAGCTGTTTAATCTGACGAATACATTTCTGCTCTAATATTTAGGATGGACTCACAGAGGTCCAGACTCAGCAACACGTTTAAAAGATAGCCTCTAATCTCTTGATGTGCTTGTCTAGCAAAAAAACAGCTTTTGCCTTACTCAGCATCATTCGCTTTGTTCAGTCCTCAAGATGGTGGTGAATTTGTTCTTGACAGTGGCTTGGCACTGGCTGCACCTATACATGTATATTGTAGAAATATGAAGAGACAGTTTATAGGTACAATTATCTGTGAATGTTCTGGGAAAAAGCCAAATGTTTCTGCACACCTCGATTGTAAGAAAACAGAGAAACCAAACGCTGGCAGTTACGAAATACTAAGCATCCAGGTCTCTGATAATCTGAGGGATCTGCATGGTTCCTACGTGACCTGCAAGAGAACAGGAAGTAGTTGCTGGATGAAAAGGTTTTGCTGGTTGAGTCACGAGGGGATTTACAATGACAATCAGGAAATGTGGCAATGGCTTGGAATTTGTTTGATGAAGTTTTAATCCTTGAAATCTGAAAACTCTGAAAATTATGGACATCTTTACCACTGCAGGTATAAAGATAATAAGATAAAGTTACATCAAATATCGAAAAATGGATTATGTGTTATTGTGTTATTACATTTCAAAAGAAGCTAAAGAATTGACAGGGTTTCTCTAACACCAGCATTTATTTCCCTTTAAGAATTATGTTATTTTCTTCTAACAGCCAAGGTCTCTTTGCAACTATGATCATTAGTCAGATAATTAATTACAGCACTGCAGGTGTCTCTGTAATTTTATTACAACCAACTGTGCTTTCAGTAAATGTAAGAAAAACTGAGAGGTGAACCACTGTTACTTTATTCCCCCTCTGGAGTCTTAGGGGTTATTTTTACATCTCTGGCATGTTGAATTGCATAATTATAAGTAAAACTTTAGTCCTTCAAGGGGATAATTCTGATATTTTGTCCACCTCTGACAAGGACGACATAACCTCACAAAACAGCACTGGACAAAGTCCCAAACCTCATCCTTTAAAAGCAAACTGGTTTTTAGAAAGTGTATTGTGTGCCGCACAACAAGGACAGTCTGTGTCTGTTAGTGTCAGTCCGTGTCTATCTTTTACCTCTGCTTTGTGGGCGCAGTCATTTATTCCATGATTCACACGCTAATTCGGTTTTATTTGTGCTCACTATCGGAGGCAGCCTTTCGCCTTTGTAACAGGCTGGCCTAAAAAGCGTGGATGTTCGAGGGCTTGCACAGCAGTACACACTCAGTTGCGTGTGTGCGTGTGTGTGTGCCTGCAGGCAGAACTTTAAGTGCTATTAGGTCTGGATATTGCTGCAGTGGCTCACCCGAGCTGAATGCAACTCAGTGTGCTTGTCATTTTCATCTTAAACAAAAAGTATAATGAAAATCACAGGGAGCTTTATATGTCACCTTATTAAATCCACTCCCAGATCGCTTTCTGTTGAATGCATTTGGCTCTGAAAGCCCATTTTCTTCCAACGATGCCCATTTACATCCACTTTACTTAGATGGTCATATCTCTACTTTAGAACTTAACCAACAGTCCTCATAGAAAACTTGTCTCCGAATTTTGAATCATATGCTATATAAAGCACTGTAATGCTGAACAACTAAACTGTCCTTAAATCTATACAAGTGTAAGTTGATTTCTGAAGACTCTGGAACTTTCCGCCTGAATTCAGTAAAGCTCTATTTAGACATTATCTGCTATATTATGTGCTTTTATATCGACTGAGGATAGTATTTACAACAGCAATGCAGACAGCTAAAATCAATTAATCCTTTCTTAACCCTGATTTGTGCGTTCTAGCCTCAACTGCTGTATCTTCCTTTAAAACACTCATGTGCCAACACATACAGGCAACATAGTGCCTTTTATGACGACCTCATGACAGTGGCTTTTCATTGGTCAAATTCAGAACTGTGACTATATTTGTGACTTCCAAAGTTAGTTTATGCGTGCTTAAATTGCTGATTACACACTTTCCTGTTGCAGTTAAAGCAAGCTATTTGTGGATTTCCTTGGATATGGAAAGTGGATTGCTTTCCTTAATAAAGAAGGAGAAGAAATTAGCATCATGCAATTTGACAAGCAGAGACGCAAACAGAAATGATATTAGCTTGTTACTGTATCGGGCAACCAATGGTAAAAACAAATACCCACCCAAGTCATGGTGGCACATCTGCCTCCTACAGGCAGTTAGAAAAGCAGCAGTTTCAGAATCCCATGTACCATTGTTTTAAAAGTTCTGAGATTATTTATGATCTCTTAGAAGATTTTTTGTTTGCTTGTTTGTTTTCCATTTTGTCATATATTTACTGGACTTACCGTAGCTTCCAGTAGTGATGTTGGTGAGGATGTTGTTTTGATACAAGCGGTAACCATGATTAAAGCTAAATGCACTCTCTGCTTCTTAACAAGTCTGGGAAAGGTAATTGAAGGGGACATGGAGAGGGCTTTTGCATTTACTCTTTGTTGATACATGTGATACAGTATTCAAAGGAGGGCTTACATAATTTTATTTTCCAGACTCAAGTACAAACATATGAATTATAACAGCAGGGCCGAAGTTAGGAGGATGTGGCTTATATGCATGCAGTTAACATTAAATTTATGGGTTGTTGCTCAACGTCAAGACTTTAATGCCTCGTCCATATGAATAGTGTTTTGATATAAACTACAAACAAATTAATTCATACAAAACAAAACAAAAAAAAACTGCACTAAATCAGGCCTTTTTTTTTGTAATTATGTAATGCAGGGTGTGTTAAAAACCAAGACTCATTTGTTGGAGTTGCAAACAGAGGCAGCAATTGTCACTGCAGAAATATGTCTCCAATGGTCTTGAGTCCAGTGGTGGTAGTAATCCGCTCATGGTCATTGAAACATAAATAAAAACACAATGAAGCATTCAGCAAATAAGCAATTCATTTCTGACAGTTTTATATACTGCAGTGATACAGAGAGATATTAACCTCAAATGACCTTCCAACAGAACCTCGTTGTCAACAGTTTTTATATGAGGTGAACTCTAAACCCACCTGTTTAGAGTTGTATTTGAAACGTAGTCAATTACAAATTTAACAGTGGCACTTGACGTAATGTAATGTTTTTGACTGTTGATTCTATGTTGCATGACTCTGTGTTTTTGTGTTTGTTATGATGTAAAGCACTTTGAAATGCCTTGCTGCTGAAATGTGCTATACAAATAAAATTTGATTTGATTTGATTTGATGAGGTCGTAGCGTGAAGAAAGGGGGAAGTGTAATGAAAAGACAAGATGTTACTTAAAGAGTACAATGTTCTACAGATTTTTTTTAAGCCACTGAAAATAGATTTATGGAAGAAGTTCTGTAAAACTATAGCCCAAAAACAAACAGACTGAGAGAGATGAAACAAGACCAAAAAAAATGTGAAACAAAAATGTAGATGAGAGGATATTGATTGATTTCTCTGGAGTGCTGCTCTTCATTTTTAATGCTCTTTGAGCAGACAACCTGGAGGTAAAACATTAGCTTTGTCCCTGGGATGTTTTATTTTTTATAAAATTTGAAAAGTAGAAAAATTTCGGATAGACAGAGATTTAAATCAGGATCAAATCTTTGAACACTGGAAGTAATAAATACATTTAGTAACAGATGTGGTGATGGTATGTTGCCTCTTGTGATGCCACTGGGTCTTTTTCTGGATTCCATACAGTTGTCAAGCAATGTCTACCAGCGGCTAAAGTACCAAACATCCAACCAATAAAATTCAAAGTTAGCATCCAGGCGAAATACTTAGAAGATGTACTTGTAACTTTTGCCCAATTTGAGTTCTTAGGCTGATTGTTAATGTTGTGAAATCAAAGTAGACCAGAACTATGTAAACAGTATATTTGTCTTGTTTTAACTTCACTCTGATTTGGCCTTTCACTTCCTTTAACTACCTTGCTCCAGGTTATTTTAAAATGTCCTAACCAGACCACAGAGCTTAAAAAAACATTAGTAATCATTACAGTTATTGGTTGAATGGGACTTTTCCTTATTTTATTTAATGGAATAAAAACATGTTTGAGGTATTTGTGTGGATACAAGCTATATAGCAGTATACCTAGAGTATTATATTTGCTATTTTTGGTCTCCTTGAATCTATAATAGACAGTCATTTACATATTTCATATATTTCCTTTTACTCTTTTATTGTACTTGATGAAGATTGCTCAAAGGAAACAGACTAGTCCTTCATATTGATTTAAAAATTTTATGACTGATTGATTTTTGAACAATAAAACAGTGAAACAAATCTATATCACGCTCTAATGCTCAGAAGACATTTTTGAATTGTCTCAAAATAAAAATGCCTTTCATGAAAATTTCAGGATGGTAGCAAACCATTTAGGAATAACAGTTCCAAATGTTAGAAAATGTGTGCATTAATCACAAAACAGTTGGTATTATCATCTTTGTCTTCTGTGTGTGCAGCTTTAATGAGAATTATTCCAAATTTTGATGATAATATGCATCTTGCTGTTACTATACTAAGCATTTTTACAAAGAAAGACTGTTTTCTTTATTTGTTGTTGTTTTTCCACGCAATGTAATATTGGAACTCCCTAAAGTAAATTTAAATAAAATCATTTTTAAAAGTCTGCACAGCCCCTATTGAAAGTCAAATATATCTTTTTAATTAAGTGAAAGATCCGGCTGAGTTTCAATTTTAGTTCATACCAGTTTTAATACTTTATAAGAAATTCTGCCAAAAATATATTTAATTCCTTTGACCTTTTTTTTTTTTTATGAATTCTGAGGTATTTTAGTACAGAAATAACTTCTAGTCTTCCTTGAGCTTCAGTAAATTAATTGAATAAACTATTTGTCTCAAGAACACTTACTCCAAACTGTATATTTTTTTAACTATATGTTATTTTACAATATAATAAAACAGGAAATATATCATATCTACACAGATAAAGCTCAAGAACACAACATCTCCTGAATGTTATTCAGTCGGTCTACATAAACGCCACATAAAGTCAGACGTCAAACTGTAATTACTCAACTGTGACTTTAATTTCCGTCTTGTCTCTGCTCTCTGCTGTTTGTCCATCTGTCCTCTTTACCACTGCCAATAGTGTGGCAGAAACTGTGTGCTTGCATACGCAGGCTTATGCATGTATTGTACGCACTGCGGGATGTTTGAAGGTCTGTGAATTTGTGTCAAAGCACAGCATAGTGGCTCAACTCTTTGCAGCCGGTGCCAGAACTGCAGAGAGAGCTGCGTGTCTGTCTGATCATGCTCAGAGATGAGAGGGTTTCAACTTCCTGGCCAAACTATAAAAGACGTAGAAGCTCCCTGGCAAAACAGGTGCTTGTTGGACACGTCCATTTTGGCTTTTACAACTGTTGATTTTTCACTGGGAATTTTAGTAATGGCGTTACACGGCTTAAAAATGTGACTCCACAGTGGATCAAAAACTCAGAACAGAATAGAATGAGTCAGATTTTTGGGCCGCCTTGTTCACACACCACCTTTTCAAACTGCCCACAACTTTGTCATAGGATGAAAATGAGAACTTTATGTTGGCCACAACAAAACACTGACTTTGTTGTCCAAGCCACTTAATAGCCAATTAAGCTGTATGCGTTGAGTTCATTTCGAAGACTCATTTGTGCACAAAATTTAATGGCTGATATATTGCTGCAGCCTGTGATGATGCTGCCACCCCCACACTTCACAATTAAGATGATAAAAGTATCAGTTTTTTCATACAAAGCTAAAGGTCATTACAGCCATCAGATGAGTGGATATGTTTCCAAAAATGAATATCTTTCTCCATATGAAAACTGTAATCTGGCTTTTTTTAAATGTTTATTTTATTTTTCTTTTGGAGTAACGGCTTCCTCATCTCTGAGTGGCATTTCAGCCGGTGGAGGTGCAGAACACGTTTCACTGTTAAAAACGATAAAGTCTCAGCTAACCTATTGGAAAGTTTCCAAAGCCATAACATCATCATTTGGGCTTCCCCTCATTCGTTAAAAAGATAATAATTATTCTGTATGTGAACTTGTGATTCTGAAGATATTCATAAATCAATCTCTTAATCTTGTTCTCATTGTGGGATTTTGCAAATAGAAATAATTTTGTTGCTTCTAACTGACCTAAAACAAGAACTATGGTCTGGTTTAATTTCAGGCTGTGAAAGAAAGTCTTTTGATTCAGTGTATGTAAACTTATGGTTTAATCTTCACATTTAAGAATGACAACTGATTCCATTTTATTATATTGACTTGACATTTGATATATAAATATAATTAAGTGGTTTTATTGACTTCTCTCTTTGATTCCATTCTATTCTGACTCATTGTCGCATGAAAAGAGAGACAACACAAGGCGCAGGACTTTTGGGCTTAGCAGATTTTTATGTTAATACACACATCAACTTCACTGGTTGACATAATTGTCAAAAGCAGCAAGAAATTATTCCTGGCCAGCTCACTTGCCCTACAAACAGTTTGTGTATGTGTGTCCTACCCCATCAGTGGTATAGCTTTGGGCTGGTTTGCATTTGCATAATGAAGTCAATAACAGTAGCCTCCTGGGAGGAAGCATGGTGACATTATTACTAATTTAATAAGAAGTGTTGGGCGTGTGTGTTTTCTTGCTCAGAGAGTGAGAAGAATAGACTGGTAAGGCAAAGTGTAGATAAATAGTGACAAAGACAGATGAGCAAAGTATGCAGAGAGATGAAAGTAATCAGTAAAGGATTGCACAAATAAAGAGAACAAGTTTTTTTTTTTTTTTTTTTAAAAAGAACAAAGCACAAATAGAAAGGCGAAGGCGGAAGGGACCAAAAGGTGAAGGGAGAACAGAAAGTTAGCAGCTGAAAAAGTGTGGAGGGAAACGAAGACTAAAAAGGAAGGAAAGTTGGAGGGTGAAGAAGTCAGGCAGTAATGAGGGTGCAGAGAGAGTTATGGAGAACCAGACACATGATGAATGACTTTAGTGTTCCTCACATCTGCTCCAATAACACCCTCATGTTCACCATGTGCTTTTTGGGTTAAGACCTCTAGCACGCTGCACAGTGAAGATACAAGCATTTTAATTCTGTAAGTACTTTCATGTCAGATACAGCAGATAAAGCAATTTGTGGACTCTGAGACATTAAATTGTGGGCTTTTTTTATATGTAAGCAACAATCATCAAAATGACAATTACTATGTGTATCGAATGTATATAATAAGCTTCACTTTCTGATGTGGGCGACGAAACACTTCAAGCTTTTTCATGATATTCACATTTCTTTAGATGTTTCCACTTTCAAGTCTAACATTTTCACTTTCTAGGCCGCTTTAGAAACATTTTAAATATAAAGGCAACATTCAGATTTTACACTTTTGTATGTCCTTTGCTTATGTTCCGTAGAGTCCCACTTTATTTTGACCTTTAAAGGTAACTTTGAAGCTCAAAACATGTAAGCAAAGCAAAATGTCTGATTTCTTTAAACACAAACACGCTCATGTTTGCCCTGAATTTGGCCATTCAACAACCCAAAAACCCTGAGGCATGAGTTTCTTAAAAACGGTAAGAATTGTAGAAAGTTCACTCAAAGGTTACATCACTCTGATGTTCTCTTCTGATTTGTTTTCTGTCAGAGACTGAATAAAGTTTGCAACCCCTTCTAGCAGTTTTATGTATCATTATGAGGAACGGACAAATGAAAAAATTATATTTTTTCTTATTCTTTAACAAAAAAGGTCACCGTAATGATCTGTTCACATGTTCGTCCTACTTCCTCTACTCGGTTATATTTGTCTCGTTATTTTTTTGTTGTTGAACCCAGAAATCTGGAGGCTGCATCCATGTCTTGAAAAGTGTGTGTGCTATCCACCCTGCAGTCTCCAGAGTCAAATCCAAAGTCATATCATCCTAGGGGTGTCATCCACACATCATTTATGTAGAACAAGATGGATTTTTTGCCTGTCTGGCAAACATCAAAAGGTCTGAATTTCCAAACATGAGTATCGAAAGTTCACCTGGAGGCGCTGTAGCAACTTCTTGGTCACATCATATCCAGCTGCATCTTGTAGCTGCCTGAGGTGTGAAATTGTCCTTGCTTACAAGCCGAGGTGCAGAGAAAGCTGAAGTGTGGTTGGATAAAACATCAGTCTTCTGACCTGTACCAGGCACTGAGAAGCAATAAAACTCTCCCTCCTTAGAAACTGGATTATCCATCATATTTGAATGTGATTGTCTGGATTGACTGAAAATATATATGTATGTATAAATAAACAGCTAAGAGTTTTATGTCAGAGCTCTACAAAAGCCTGATTGACAGAGAAAAAACAGCAGTCTTAAATTACCTGCATATACTGTATTGTACCTGCTCCCTTTATGTGACTATAGTTGTTCAGAAAGTACACTTGATTAGAGTATGTTTAAGAAAGTTTAAGGTGAATCCCTGTGCAATTTCTGTAACATGTTCAAATATGATTAGAAAGTGTATTTGTCATTTTATTGCACCTTTAATAATCAGCATTGTCGATATGTTATTGAAAGGTTACTGAAAAAACAAGTAAGATAGAGAGAGAGATGGCGCAGGTGAGCAAGGAGGAAAAATGCCAACAAGACATGAAATAAATAGCAAACACACAAAATAACTAAGAGTGGACTGTTCTAAAGTACTACAGACATGAGGTTGATCTTAAATTAAAAATAACTAAAGCAGACATAGATAACTAATGAACGAAACTACAAACCCAGAAAAAAAAAAAATCCTGACAGTTATTCACTTCAGACAAATGAGCAGAGAAACACAATTGATCTGACACTTTAGCTATTAATAAAACAAAGTAATACCCAGTCAGTGTCAGATCAAGTTTATCTATAGTTTTATAAGCAGTGACGCCATCTAACTAATTGAAAAAGTAATTATTGTCTCATAAATCTATCTGGCTAAAGCTGCATGCTACACAATCTATGAGTACAGGATGGTAATTTAAGAACCAGGTTTTGATTTAGCTGCCCACAATGGAGAAAACATTTCACATGTATATTATATTATTGCCCTTAGTGAAATTTATAACTATATAAGAAGAATCTATGGATTCATCCATGTGGAAAAAAAAATATGTGACTGGATAATTAAGAAAGGATTAATCATAACGAAGATGATACCTTCTGAAGAAAACAAAACTGAAACCAAACGTCCTTATCAAAAAACATAATATCAGGATATTTCTTTATCACATCCTGTAATGCAAACAAAACTAATAATAAAATGTCTCTTTTTATGATACACAAAAACTTTATGCATGTTTTCTAGCTTAAATCTATTCGTGGTTCTCTGTAGTTCAAAGTTCAGCCGTTCATCTGAGCAGAACTTTCAGGCGGCGTCTCTCTCCGCCTTTTAAAGGTGTGTGGTTTCACCTCAGAGCAAGCACAGGTTATGTTGGTTTGGTGCTGGCAAGCGTTCCTGTGCCTCCATGCGCCCTACATCTAAAGCAGTCCAGCCCAATGTTAACACCAGCTGCTGTCTGCGTCTCTAATTATAGCCTCGGCAGTGCGGGCTCCCAGGGCAAGGCTGGGGGTCAGGTTACTCCCTCCCACAGGTCTCACACATGGACACACACAGCGTAATTTCAAATGGGCCTCAGAAACAGCTTCTGACAAGGCTTAGAAACTCACGTGGGGCTTGGCAGAATATTTATTCACTTATTTAGTCCTCAAATTGACCTCTGCTTGACCAGCCTGAGTTCTTAAGAGACCTTCCCTGGATAAAATATAGGCGAGATTTTATGGTTTAAAGTACTTTATTGGAGCTAGAGTTGTATAGAGTAAAGTATTGCCATCATTTAGATCATAACAATCCAGAGAGTTAGGAAGAGACAACTAATACATTTGTTATTTTGGAGGTAATAGTCAAAACAGTAATGTTGCTAAATTATGCTAAACATGCAATTACATGAATAAAATAAATGATTTCAAGATGTAAACTAATTGCTTTAATAGGATTTGAAGCCAATAAACCAGATTATGTTCCTTATCAGCCCCGCTGCTCTCCTATCTCATAGACTCTCTACCTCTATTTTGGACCCTCAGAGGGGCGGGGTGACTCTCAGAGGGTTGACCTCCCTCTCTCTGCTCCTTTCTATTCAACCAACATTTCTGCCTGTCCTCAGGATTCCATTAAATTTATGAACCACCGACTTAATTTCTTGGATATAAGCCGCAAGAGTCAAGAGATACGCACCACAACAAGGGAGTAAAACAACATTATTTTAAGGGATCTTTCATTTTCTCCTGCTGGGGGGCCTTTTCGGTGTATTATTAGACCTGCTGTGATCCAGCTCGGCACAACTGTCGAGGGCTTATTACTGCCGGATTTAAACGTTGTCTTTCTTTCAATCAAGTGAGACAGAAGGTGATTTTAGGAAGGAGTTACATGCTGGTTTCCCTGGTAACACAGCCTTTTCCAGGATTTCTGAGGACCAAAAGTTGTCTGCAAATATTCGTCAAACTCAAAAAGTAAGATACTTATAAAATGATTATGTCCTGCGTGATATTTGCTGTAATCATATTGATATGTGTGAAAGTTGAGGGCATTCTAAGTTATTTTGTACAATTATTTTTTTAAAGTATGCATGAAGGACCAAGTATTATGAGTCAAGTTTGACCTTTTGTTAGGGCTTGAAGAATATGATTACAAAAATATTTCTTCAATTTTCTCATCTATCACTTGTCATTCAAATAATTAAGTGCTTTATTTTAAAATCATAATGAAATAGATGTAGTTTATTTTATTTTCTTTCATAATTTTTTTTTTATCTACACTATTATAATGTTTCAAGTAGTACTTGCCCGCTCAAAGATTTCTTCTGTTTTGATGTTTTACTATGCCATTAAACATATTTCAGTATTAGATTAGGATAATCTGAATACATACAAATATTTCATTTAGTAATGAAGAAACGCTAACAGACCTGGCCATAGCTAACACTAACCTGTGAATGACTCTTGACCTGATTGCCAACCTTATTCGTCTTTTTTTTTTTTTGTCTGCTCCATTTGGATTGTTCAGTCCTCTGCCTTCCTCATAACCACTTTCACCTATTTTATTTACTGCTATGTTGATTTTGATACATATATGTAACGTTCAAAACCAGAGGTTGTCGTTTTGTGTACTGATGACAGTAGAAAGGAAGATGGATTAAATTGTACTGACTTCTCTGAGATGAAATTTCAAGTCAGACTGGCGCTGACTCACATTCCGGATCCTTTTATCGCTGGATTTTTCAGTCAGTCTTCTTTTTCATTGAGGTGATGACAGTCTCTGATAAATTTCACCCACTTCTATAATTCAATACCAGACCATATTCAGCCTTTATTTTGTTTTGCTTCTTCTCAGCCAGTGCTTTCCAACTCTTTTAGCTCATGACCCCATAAAAAGGAAGCAACATGTTCTATTTCTACTGCTTGAGGAGTTCAAAGTATTGGTATTTCTAAAGAACTTCAAACAGTAGACATCTATGTAGCACTTTTCCTCCTCTTTCCTTTAAACAACTTGAGATCTCTTGGTATTCATAGGGGACTGTGAAATCCAGGCTGGAAATTACAATTTTTTTATAAATATCCTACTTTGATGTTAAATCATTAATCATCAGTTTTTTTCCTCTTCTTTTACTTTATTTCCCTGCAACATTAAGTGATTTCAAAATATAGTTTCAAAATAGCATATTTAAATTATTTGTGAATATTGACTGCATCCTCTAAAATGTACAGCGTTTGGAGTATATACACTCTTTTTTAACGGCTTTATATGTCACGGGGAAAAGGACGTGTTAGCAGACTTGAGTGGTCATTGCACACAAGTTCTGTGCAAAGATGATAAGGACTCGACTTGGTAATGGCGTATTCTCTTGTTCTCCTTCAGGAGAACTTGTCCAACAAAACGCAAGAAAAAGAAAAGATCCCAAAATGTAACTTCAGTAAAAACTAAACATATGAGTTATCCCATTGTAAGGAAAATATTCAATTAATTAAACACTATTTGGTTAAAATGTTTCTCGTTCACTGGATGACCTTGTACATTTACAGGGACCAATGAAAAAGCTGTGTAAAAAGTTGATTGAAAACTTTCCCTGGTAACACAGGGAAAGTGTTACCAGGGTTTGCAGTAGCACAACCTCAAACTAAACACTATAGATTAAAAAAATCTAATCTTTAAATGGAATAGATGTATTTAGCTCACGTCACAATTAGGTATTCTGAGAAAATTAGGGGTCCTTCTAAAAGGAAAAAAAAAAGGTAAAATAGCCTCAGTTGCACTTGTTTTATAAGGATTGTTAGGGATGCCAGCAAAGGTGGTGTTTAGTGATTTTGTAGAGGAACAAGATAATTACTGAAAGTATGAATAATGAATAAATTCACTCAAATTATAATTTCTTCTGCATTTAGGTGACTAAGCTGCAACAGTGAACAATGAGTTTATTGTTCCAAGACGCTTCAAACGTCTTTAAAAGAGGAACAGATAGTCGTGGATTTTGTTCTACACACTCTCACGTTGCTCAGTCAGTCAGATTGTCAAGAGTTTTTCTTGCCTTTCATTTGCCCTCAAATGCCAGAAACTAGACTGCACCCACATTGTTCTAATTCTGTTCCCTCCTGTGGCGTGAGCAAGGCAACAACAGTTGGTGTCCATGAGCGTGTGTGAAGATCAGCCCAGCATGTAGCAGAAACAACAGGTGGGCCGGGTCATTTGCGAAGAAGACAGACGCATTTGAAAGAGAAAATAGCTGCAAACTTTGGCATGGATTTTGATCTGAAAAGGGAAAATGATACATTGCACAGGAGGAGACTCGCACAATGCAGCATTGTGTTCAGTCTGCTGCAAGACACGTTGATGACACTCCAGTCTTCAATCATTGTAACAATGCTCAATGGGTCAGCGCTTCCTTTGATCGATGGAGATCCTTTGATCACATGCACAGTTACTTTCAGCAATATCTTACCCATCCCAGTGGGTTTTTTTTTTTTACACACCAGTGTTTGGCCCTCTTCACTCAGACGCATACAGACATGTACATCAGCGTGTGGGTGTAAAGCCATGCTAAATTGATTTTGTAGTTCGTTAAACGAATGGAGCAACGGAAAGGTCAACCACAAAATCAAAGCACATCAGTTCTCACATTGTTAGCAACAAATATATCTTAAAACTACTGGCCAGACTTTGCTACAAAACCAAAAAAATTTCCCCATCTGAATAAAATAGTACGCTCAACCAAACAGCTTTCTTTATCGCACAGAATATTAGTTTACATGGCAGAGTGTTGCTAAGAATGACTAATGAGCTGAAAATACAAGTGTTTGTGCTTTCATCCTTTTTTTTTTGTGTTGACATTTGATCTTTAGTGGTATTTATTTGTGTTCTGTATGACTGTCGGAACACCAGTGAGCCAAGAGTGAGAGACTTTGGCAGAAAGGGCATGGAAGTAGGCTGTAAGGATAAATGTATCCATGAAATGGATAAGTCTGATTTTAAAGTATCAACTATGCAGAGTCCCCCACCAAGGAAAGACTACCAAGCAGACAAACTTACAATGGGTCCACAGAAGCAGGTACCCAAGTATAAGCAGTGAACATGATCCAAGCGTTACATGGCTAATTAAGGGAGTAACTGTAGAATAAAAAGTTTATCAGTCAAAAACAGGTGAGGAACTCAATCAAATAAAAACCTCAATACTAACCAGGTTTGCTTCAGCCTCTGCATTCACTTTGGTGTGGATTGTGCTTTGTTGAACTTTAGAGTCATTCTGGCGTAGAAGTATAAGGTTGAATCCCTTTTAGCTGCTGTATCCCCTTTGCCTGATCGGTGGTGATTCCTATACAGCAGAATTTCATTCCTGAGACATAATGTCAGACTGGATCAAAATGCTTCAGAAAGCATGTCCCAATCTGTTCACCGCTGCTTATCCAGAACAGTTTTCACTAAAGATAATAAAACAAACCCAAAACTCAATCTTGCTAAACATTGCTTTGTTGCTAAACATCTCAAATGAGCCCCCATTTAACTTACAACCTATAGATAGAGTGTAGGGTAACACAAGTGAAGCCAATAACTTAAAGAAACCAAAACTCAACTTAGCATCTCATTTATTTATTTTAGTACCAGCTCAAGGTTTTACAAACAGAAGGGAAGTACAAATAAAGAAGAAAACTTCAAGATTTCCAAGGCCAAAACAACAAAGGAATGCACTCCTTCTGGCTTGAAAACAAAATCAAGTTCTATCTGAATAAAAAACTAAATTTCTATTTCTGAGCTCCCTGGTTGGCCGCAAAACAGATAAAACAAAATGTTAAAAGAAAATCAGAAAACCCCAACTAACCTTTCCATCCATCCATGGTTTCTAAAAGAAAAGTTCACCAAATGTCAGTAAAACCAAAAGAGTTTCCAAGAGGTAATATTAGAGCCAACCACATCACAGAAATGCCCAGGGGGGAGGGACGTTCCCCTCGATCACTGAAGCTTTTATGCAGCCCACCAATAGGGAGGACGTGGTCTCAAGTGTGACAGCAAGTCTGCAAACAAAGGAGCAAAGGTTGACCTCTAATAAGAGGATCCCTAGAGGCCAGTGGACAAAGCCAGCTGCATTCAGGTTTTCTAAAAACTTCCAAAGTTTTTTAAACATGTTTTTCTCTCAACACTGACAATTTTTAGATGATTATATTATTTAATCTGTCCATCTGCGCATGTGTTCGTTGGCTCTGCCTGCTAATGCCGCTTTATTCTAAGAACGGTAATTCCCCACTAAGCTCTTCATTTATTTTTTTGCATCTTTGTTTTAGAACATTCAAATAAATTTCAGAAAATGAAATATTTTTTTCTTTTCTGCTGACCAAAGTTAACATATACTATATAGATTTTCATTTATTTTTCTTGTGTAAAGTGTTCCAAAAACGTGCCAAACCGTGACGTTAAAACCAGAACACGTGGCAAACATGTTGTACTTATTATTGTACAGCTCTTGAAAAAGAATAGAGTAGAGAGTAGAGAAAGCCCTTATTGTCCCACAGAGGGGAAATTCAGGAAATGCATCACTGGCTATTATCTCTAAATAATTATGTAATACATAGATAATTTATTGCTAGATGTCACCAGGACGGTGTTTTAATCAACTTTCTCTAATAGTGCTCTTCTTTGTTGTGCATGAACTTGTTGTAGTAAGTGCAGTTAAACTAATCTTTTCGTGGCAATCAAAGGTGGAAGCTATAGAATATGCCATAATGTAGCTAATAGACATTTTTCACGACAACCGGAAGCTGCATCTGATAGGGCTGGGGTACTTCCTGTTTTATTGGCTGTATTTCAAGTACTCTAAGAAAAATGTTTCTCCTCCGGTCCTT
>CAEGAE010026682.1:0-184150 GCA_903067095.1 Girardinus metallicus
ACATTTTTCTTAGAGTACTTGAAATACAGCCAATAAAACAGGAAGTACCCCAGCCCTATCAGATGCAGCTTCCGGTTGTCGTGAAAACGACTGACGGATGTGACGTCAGTCCCGACTTCGCACCCATGACCGGAGGGTGGTGGTATGCAAATCAAGCTGCATTCAGCTTTGGCGTAGGTGAGGTTCGCCCCACAAAGGCGCATTTTGTTGAAGAGGAGCTGCTGCGCATCTACAGCTTTTAACGAGAGTTCGTACGGAGATACGTCACCAATCAGACAACGTCGATGTGCGAAACAATTTTACTCATCTTTAACTACAAAATGTTTATCTTACATAGCTAAAAAAATAGTATATAGATATATTTCGAAATATTTTTATTATTTCATTTAAATAACATTTTTTATGCACATGGTAATAGTGGTGAGGTGTCGCCCTTTTGCCCTGTAATGGTCAGTTAACTGGTTGTATCGGATTTTATTTAGGAATAAAGTAAAGGGAGCTAAATACAAAAGACACTCCATGCTTTCCTGATGTATTTTTTATTAAACTATATATAATTGTCCTTAATATTAATATTATGCACCACTTTCTGTTGTCTATCACATAAATTCTTAATAAAGAAGAATTATTTGGAACTTTGTGATTATAAGTATGACAAAATGTGAATAGTTTTGAAAGTCATTGTATGATCTCTGTTCCTTTATAATATGGCACCCTCTTGTTTCAGAAGACAAAAAGACTTTTTAAAATGCAGAAATGGTTTTAGCCTGACGGACCTTGATGACTGATCAGAAGTTGGGAGATTAGAGACCTGGGGGCTCGAGGCTGAGTTCTGACCTTGAGTTCAGCTACATTCAGGTGGGATAAGACTTTTTTGCCTAGAAGACAAACAAAAAAGGATGGAATAGGGATGAAGAGGGAATAGGAAAAGCCTTGATGCCCCTAGCAGCGCCCCGTACGTTTGGCCCTTCGTATTAGCCTCTTGTTAAGACAGGCGGCTACATGTCAGCTGGCCTGATCAAGGGCAGTTTAAAAAAAGAAAAAAAGCTCAGATTGGAGCGATTCCTTTTCTCAGTGGTGTGAGCTGGTGAAGTATAAACAGAGAGGCTGTATTGATGTTTAACTCTCAACTCGCAAATCAGCTTCCTAAACAGAGGCCTCTCACCACTAGAAACCCATTAACACGGGTCACAAGGACATGCCTGACACCCGAGTGCATTTCCAAATGAAATTCATCAAGTCCAAGATCTGAGTCATTTAGGGCCTCATTGCACAGCAAACATTTACGTGGACTGTCTGAAAGGCCCGTGGAAAGGAGTTCTTTATATCTTTGACTCAAACACATAATTAGACATAATGAGTAAACAACGTGGCTGCAAGATGGGAGCTTGCTTATTGCTTTTTAATTGTGCTTCTCTCTGCACACGTTCAGTGCGCTCGGGTACCTGTGTACACCGGCCCATGTGAGGCCAGGTGCAGTCATTACCACGGGACAGATGGATCAGCAGAAGCGCAGCTCGTTTCCCTTGCAAGGCAACACGGTGGCTGGCATATGTAAACTCATCATTAAAACCGACCTGTGACCCCTCCCGCTCGAGCCAACGTTGTTAATAAAGCATGTCCGGCACTATGTAGGATGTGGCATTTTCATTTTTTGTTTGTGGTTGTTTTCAGTTACCAACGGTAATATAAACATGTGTGCGTAGGGGTGTGTGCGTGCGTGGGGGTGTGCGTGTGTGTGTGTGAGGGAAGCGAGTGAGGCATGCATCCACTCATGCAATTTAGAAATTATGTATGTTTATCGTACGTGTCATCGGGGCGCATGCATGTGACTCTGGTGTCAGGCGTGTTTAAGTTTAGGGGCTTCTTTTAATATTGCCGATGCAGCGCCTTTGAAAATTCATTAAAGTGCCTCGACCCTTCTGCCATCTGTGCGAGCGAGCTGGAGCAGCCTTGGGAGCAGCTGGTGAGCTCAGGAAGATGAAAATTCTGACACGGCCAGGAGCGTGCGGCCGAGCCCCCGGACAGAACGAAGAGCCGCCGATATCCCGGCTTTGAACTGCCATTTATTTATTCCTAGACCTTAAATGAAAGCAGGATTCAAATTTAGATTCAGAGATAAAGACTGCTGGCGGGATCACATTCTCCACCGGATCCAATTTAAAAGGCAAATGGCAAGTGTTACATAATTGCAAGGCTGATAAAATAATAAAAACAAACCCTTAAAGGTTTAATTAAAGAAGCTGCAGATTTGACTAAAATAGAATTATTTCCTCTCAATTACTTATTGAATTCTACAGTATATAACTTGGGGAAATACAAACAGCGGAAATAAGTAGGTTAAAGATTTGAGAGAAAAAAAAATACAGGAAAGCCATTATACAGATGTGGAGAAAACATTCTGCTATAACAAACAACATTACTTTAAGAACCCATCAGCAACTCATTCAGGAGATTACAAAATAATACAAAACCACATCCAAAGCCTTACTACCATTAATAGGTCAGTGTTCATGATTCAACAATAGGAAAGAAACTGATCTGCCACGTCAGGATTTGAGCTACTTTATATAACTGAATTGAATTATAAACCACAAATTCTGCTTTTTACAAGAAATTCCTGAAGAAGAACATCAAGTCATCAGTTTATGACCTTACTCTCTCTTGCATTCGCAAAATGTTCACCTCCCATTGACTGATGAAAACCAACCAATTGGCTGATTTTCCTTAATATCTGACAAGGGAATTCCCTAGTTAAATTAAACTGAAATTCAATTGAAATGGTGTGCTAAAATACCCTACAATGTGACAGAATTAAAGCAACAAAAATTTTGGCACAACCAGTTAAAAGGGTTAGGGAGTGAAGCCTTAGGGTCATTTGTCGCTGGACTTTTTATTTTCGACGTCAGATATTAAATTTGTTTGATTATCTCAGACACAAAATCTATAACAGGGAAAACAGTTCATAGCACTATCCCCAAAGCGATTGCAGCTGTAATTGCAGCACAAGTTGGATGTCCAAAGAATTGACACATGGTGGCTGGACATAAATGGATGCCACATGTTTCAGATTTTATTTGTAAGAATATCTTCAGAATCATTAAAAATATTCAATTCAACTTCCTGTTATGTGTAATTTTGTGTCGGCTTATCACAAAGTGACCAAAAAGCCCCCAACAAAAACAGAAATGGTCCATTTCAAGTAGCACCTTACCCACATTTTAAAACCATATTGTCTAGAATGTGGTGTTTTTTTTATGCATAAACTCAAGATATAAGCATTGAATTAAGTCATCAGAAAAATGTACTATTCCACAACTATGTACCTGTCACTGCAGAGCGGCACTTAATTAGCACTGCTGCTGGCGTGCTTTCTCAGACCATCCTCAGCTACTGTCATCCTCCTGCCAGTTACCGCTCACAATAAAGTCATATCGCTTGCAGTGTTTATGCCCTGTAATCACTTTCTCCTGCACCTGATCTCCTCTTCATAAACTCTGCATGCTGACATTATTGCTGTTATAGTCAGAAGTATGGAGTTATGTATTATGCATTAACAACCATCTCCCAGAGGGGATGGCATGCAGACTTTGATGCCAAGATACACACACACAGTTGCACAAAAATGCAAAAATAAGCACACAGATGTACATTTCTGTGCTTTGTTGTCTACCTCACCATCATAATCCACTCACACATTGTCAGGCGCACACAGGAGCATATGCATCAAAGCGTCGGGGTGTAATAGAGACGGGCTGCACTTTGCCGCGTCTCTCCTTCTCTGACACTAATCAACACCTCTTGTGCGATTAAAAATTCCTCTCCATGTCTTTTGATCTGCTAACTATCTCATTTACATGAGTGGCGCTCAGCAAACTGGCCTGGTGTTGAGGAGATGCGATGAGGTGTGGCTGGGAGAGAGGAAGGGGCGGATTGGAGCGGAGAGGGAAGAGAAAAGAACGTTTAAGAGGCAAGAGGATCCTTGGGATTGTGTGCAATAACAAAACTCAGTTGATGGTTGAAAAATGTTCTACCTAAGCTGAATGATTTTAAGCTGTTGGGTAAAAAAATTAAAAATAACAGCTCTTCTTCCTGCCCTTCCTTTCCCCTTTTCTCCTCTTGGCTGAATTTGTGCTTCACCTTGGGGCTTCCAAAAAGCATGACTCTCTTTGGCAAGAACTCTGAGACTGGACGGCATTGAAACAGGCTGGGATGATGCATCCAGACGATGGTTAGAGCTGGGCAATAACAAGGGGGTGAAGAGAAAGAGAGCGAGATATCATTCGTGTGAGGGAGAAAAGGATGGGGAAGTTGTGGAAACTATTGTAGGTGGTTTCAATCATTTTGATGCCATCTGTTCCACTCCATCTTTCGCACTGACAGTGGATATTTTCCCTGGTGAGACGAGAGGAGTTGGTGTGCGAGTGTGTGCTTAGCAGTGAGAGACGGTGAAGGAGGGGGAAGTAAACTGCACACAATATTTATCTACTATACACCAAACAACCCAGTCACATAACCAGGTGTCTATCTGTATGTGTTAGAGTCACAGTTATTAGTCATTTTTTTTTTTTATGTAGGCATTCACAAGTGATTAACTGTTGTGAATATCTCCATTAACAAGTAACGTTATGATTAATTTAATACATCAAAATACTGCACAGTTCCATCACAGTTTCCAGTAGAAATTTCAACCTTTGCTTGAGAAATTTAGAAATTTTCAACCCAAAAGTGCTAGCTTGAATTGTCGTCTGAGAACATGTAATGGCATTGTTAAAATTGAGCAGATATAGATACTATCATCCTGTGACAAGCTTAAACAATCTCATACCAGCCCTGGCCTAACAATTTGTTTCCCTGGACCGAGTGGGTGGCTCTTCATTGTAAGCTAAGGTTCTTTACCAGAGGCCCGGAAGCTTGATGGGTTTTTTTGGAGTGTCCTAGCTGTTCTGAACTCTTTTGGACTGGGATCTTATTTGTTTCTCCAGGCATTTGTTGGACCCACATTTCCAGTGTTATGGTTACTACCTCCCAGGCTCCTTCAACCTCTTCTTTGAGCCCCTGGTATTTCTCCAGCTTGTCCTATTCCTTTTTCCTGATGTTTCCATCATTTGGGGTGGCTCAATCAATCACAACAGACATTGGTGGGGATAGCGGTAGGAGTTTGTACAGCAGTCGGTGGGTTGCTGGTTCAATTCCTGCTCTGTCTGCCTTTGTTGTTGCATCGTTGTGCAAGAAAACCCTGATTCCTCTGGTGCTCTTCTTGGCAAATCATTAAAAGGATTTTAAACCAGTGATATATAAAAATGTTAACCATTTTGAAACTGACTTTATATAACTACAGTTATGTATTCCATTCTGTTTAATGAACTTAACAAAGATACAAAAACAGTGTTCGATTACAATCAAGTAATTGCTTCTGTTTTTTGCACTGAGCCTGTTATCAGGCTATACCAATGTCAAACTGAAGAGGCCTTAGTTTCAAAGCCATTAAAAGTATCCGTCAAGCATTTCCTGCAGTTTAAGGTCTTTTTAATGAGAATCCAGAGACAAGTGTGAGTTTAGAAATTCCAGCTTACTGGAGCCTAAACCCCCCCAACACGGATAGTCATGGCTTGGAGACTAGAAAAGTGCCACCCATCACTCCTATTAAGGCGACGCTGTTTTGAAACAAAGATTGGCATGTTACAAGCAGCAGCATGTCTGCAAAGCAGGAGACAGCTCAACAAATCCAGCAATTATTGGTATGGTCCAAGTGTAAAATAGATCCTTAAAACCGCTACGAAATGTTATTTTTTTAATTTCTACAACAATTTTTACTATGATCACTATAATGCCGTCACCACAGTCAAAACATATATTTCTTGTGTGGTAAATAAAAGCAGTTTGGCATGAGAATATCAAAGAGTCTGTGTCTGCTCTGCTCTGCAGAAAACAAATGGAAGGACAATTTAGGAGAAGATGCTGTATTTCACTCTAAAGGAGGCGGGGCCCATCCGATCGTCAGACGATGCAGTTTCTAGACTCATCTAGTGTGGCTTAAGGAGCTGACAGATAATTTTACATTCAAACTCTACACAGTCACGGAGTACATTGCACTAGTGTCATCTCTTTTTGTGGTGTATACTGGTACCCTCTTCCTCTGGGTATTTAACTGTATTTCCTTTGTGCCTAAACATGCATGAAGTTATTATGGAGCTCCCCTCCTCCTCCTGAGCTCTGATGTTCTGTTTCTCATTTGGTCTTTCATCTGGATCATTTTTGCTGCTCTATGCATTAGTTTTTCAATGAGCTCACTCCATTCCCCTTTTTTGCATCGTCCTCTCTCCTTCCTCATTACCTGTTTTTCCAGTGTTGTCCTTTACCTTCCCACAATACATATCTTTTTTTTTTTCTTTCCTGGATGAAAGCTCCTGCCAAGAACCCCTTCTTTATGTCACCTTGGTTGTTTCTATAAAAATCCAAGTCCTTAAGATAAAAGGCTCACTGAAAATAATACCCACATTAAAGTTTCCTATTTCACAGCGTTTTAGCTCTAAAGAGGGTCAGTGAATCTGCATGATGTGGCTCACTGAATATAAAGACAGAAGCGCCATAGTGTTTTTTCAGCATGTTTGCTCAGTAAACGCAGTGTTATTGGATCTACATGCCTGCGACTGCGACTCAGGCAGGAAGCCAATTGTGGCTTTCAGTGCACCACAAAAATGAAATTTGTAGGATAATGGAATAAATTTCAGGGGACTTTAAGCTAAGCAATGATTCCCCAATAAATAAACCTTTTAAATATTTAATATGCCCTTTAGCTAGGACCCAATGTGTATAATATATCAGCTAATTCTTAATCTTATGTTTGATTTGTTATTTATTTTGGTAATACCACAATGAAAAAGCTGCTCTTGATGATGGGTGCAAGACTGACTGAGTGTAAACAAAAAAAAAAAAAAAAACAACAGACCAACAAGCAATGCTTTTCACATTCATAATTGCCCTCATTCTTTATAGAATACATTATGCAAGGTTCTGAAGACATCGTCAGAGATTTTGATCCATATTTTCACCCAGCGTCCTGGAGTTGCTCCAGTTTTGTTGGATCGGATGAATACACTACGGACATAAAGGACTCGACATTGTCAGCAACAATGCTCAGCAGGCTCTGGCGTTTAAAAAAAAATCTTAGGTGATACTGAAAGGACCAAAGTATACCATGAAAATATTCCTCACACCAATATGTCACCAATACCAGCTGGAAAAGTGGAAGTAAGGCAGAATAAGTTGATGAAGCCTAATTTTGAGCGTATGATCCAACTGTTGGAGGCAAATTTGAGTCATAACGTTAACAGTTAGGCATTACAGTTAGGAAGCTTGCAATGTCCACTCATTACAAGCTTCAGTTTGTAATGAGTGGACAGGAGTAGCCCTGGTGTGGTCTTCTGCTGCTGTAACTCATCTGCATTAAGGCTCAACATGCACCTTCTCATTTGTTTTCAATACACCTTGACTCTCATTAGAGGTTATTTGACATTTCCCTTTAACCTCAATAAAGCATTTCAGTCTTTTGACCCTCTTGATGTTTCCCCTCCTTTATGGACCATTATCTTTAAACATTGGGGATGGTTTTGCATAAAACTCTTTGCAGATAGCATAGTGTTTTTTATTTAATTGAGGTGATTGATTTTAATATTTCCTTTTAGATTATATTTTTCTTCTGAATGGGAAACATTACTATAAATTTTGATAGCTGCTATGTTTTAATGTAGGCCAACTTTTTTTTATGATGACAAGATTTTTTTTCTCTTAGGTTTTATTGACAGAAGCAATTATCACTTCATGGGAGAGGAGAAACCCACGGGGAAGCTAAATTCTTGCATAAATGCTTGAGAAAATTACAAACATCCAAAAACACTGATAAAAGCATATTAGTATCCTAATAAGCCCAATATCTTTAGTACACAATCTGCTTCAGTGAATAAATACATTCTAGTTGTTTATTTTCCAGAAGAAAAATAACAAAGCCTTTGATCTGCTGCTATGATATTCATGAAATTGGAAAAATGATGAAAATGTACTCACTGGGACCATAAGTGTCAGAGTAAAATTGAATTGGGATTCCCTCCTTTTCTGCAATACGGTGACTTACTCTTATGCAAGCTGTAATCACCTCGACTATGGCTGCTATTAGCAAAGCAGTGCATCAGGTATGGCCTTTACTGCTGTGTGTAAAATCAGACTAGACATCGTTAACGGTTTCAATCCTCCGACCTCCGATGTGCTGCATTTTCCGTAATCACAAAGGCAAACAATAAGCCTGCCTTAAGCTTGGGAGTAGTCTGCAGGGACTGAATCCCACCTAATAGTCTAATTAAAGCCATTGATTGCTTATATAAGCACACATCGGCAGTGGACATTCCCTGCGTACAATCACCCACAGGAGTAGTAATTAGCACAAATCCTGAGGTATGGTAAACCCAGTCACTGCTTTTCCCACCTCATTAGCTGGGCAGTGGTATGGTTTTGTTTATTGATGCCACTTCCCCCCCCAGTATGACCTTTCCAAGCGATTCCTGTTGTGCTCCATGCACTATAACTCTCCTGCTACTGTTATTATCGCTCCAGAGCATCTGTGTTCAATCACTGTTTATATCTCTGTACTTTTTTTCCCCCCTCCCCAAACAGCCACAATGCTTCAGATGATTTCAAAAGATTAGCCTGGATGCTCTGATGAATGCCTTTGAGAGCCGTCTGAGTCTGATGGCCTCCAGTGTCGTCCTTTGTCAAGATCACTAGAGGTTAGACATTTTACCTCCCCAGGTTTTCTTTGGCATGGTTTTGCGTCCCGCTGTTTGTGAGTTTTTATTTTTCAGAAAGAAACGAAGAGAAATAGAAGACTGACTGTTGACAGCATCTCTTCCGGGGTAAAATGCTGTCCGTCTGTGCATTTGTATCCAACAGTCAGTTTTATCTTGTGCAATTTATAAGGAGCAGAGATACAATATGTATTACTTTTTTAGGTGTTCCAACATCTGTTGCTATTGTCATTATTATTGCGTGCTAAAATGATTTTCTGTGAAATCCAAGCACAATTGAACTGATTCTCAGACCAATGAGAGAACTGTTAGCACGGACTAGTTTATGATTTCAATTTCTGTTTAAAAAACTTGTTACAACTGAAATAATGCAGCATATATTTAATTAGGTTTGCCTTTAGGAATCATTTGTGCTGTAAGAAAATGCAATGAAGACACATTTTTCACTGTACAACAATCATCTGAAATTGAATGTAAACAAGGCCAAGGAATTTATTGTAGATGTCAAGAGAAACAAGTTTTAGGTGAAACCCTGTTTCCATCATGGGAAACAGGGTTTCCCATGATGGGGTAGCACCATCAGAACCAAGAACTTAAAAAAGTTAAACAACCTCATAAAGAAGGCTGGTTCTGTTCTGGGGAATACGTCTAGAGATTATGGTTCACAGAAGGGTTCTTCAAAAAGTCAAGAAAATTGCAGACAACCCTGAATAAATGTCTTTCTGAGACATTTATTCAGCAAAAGTGTCTTCAGTCAGAGGCTTCTACAGAGCCGCTGTATTCCAGACCGCTACAAGAAATTCTTCCCACACACAACAATTAGCATCTACTATTTCTTGAAGGACCTTGGAGAGTGAGTTACAACAACATTGAACTTGTCTTTGGGAGCAATAAAGTATTTATGAATCAAATTCAACATGTTTTTGAAACTTTTATGTAAATTCCATAATGTATAGCTGCATTTATTACTAAAGGCTGTCATGTAATTAGATTCTCATGAGGGGCCATGCCAACTTGAGAATAAGTAAGATATAGATACCTAAGAATTGTATAAAGAAACCAATAAGCTATGTATTTTCTTCATAGAGTCTAAATGTGATTGGACTGAATAACCTGTTAACATTTTTATGTAAACACAATGTCTTTTGGGGAGGTTCTTGAGACAGAATAAGTAATAAATTGGCACCATAGAAATACACTGAACTAAATCAATTTTTTTTAACACACTCCCCTGTGTGTTCACTCTCTCGCTCACTATCTGTTTATAAATAAACACATATTGTTCATTTTGATTCACCTACACGGTTGTATTTTGCTGTATGTTTTTTAAGAGCAACCACCAGCAGAAAAAAAGAACAGATTTATTTGCATAATGCGATAAAATAGATTTTTCCCTATTCTGAATTTATCTCTGAAAATAAGAAAAGCGTGGGTTAAGCCTCTGTTAAAAATAATAAAACCGGCAAGAAAAAATGCATTCCTTGATGAAATGTGGCGACAAAGGTCAACCGGATTATGGTGATGTCATCAAGGTTGACTGCAAGTCACTGGGTTTTTTTGGTTGGTGTTTTTTTTTTTTGTTTTTGTTTTTTGCAAGATCGAGCATACAAATACTGATAAACAAAGCTTCCTGATTTAATATAACTGGAAGACATCACAAAAGACAACAGTACAGACAAAAACTCTTCATCGAGCGGTAAAGCGCTACAAGAGCTTACTTCAATTTTGATTCGTGACCACTAAAGTAGTTATGCGAATAACAGACCTAAAGTACGTGTCCACAAAACACAACTCACACTTTTCATCTCTGTTCTGGCAAAAGGGCTCCAAAATACAAAACATGCAAAACATCCGTGGCAGATTTAGTCACTCCTTCACTTCAATACATTTCACGGAATAATCATTTGGCAGATCCGATTCAGCTCACCTGGCCCAAAAAGAGGTTGCACACTGAATAACAAGTGATTTTCTTCCTCTTTTTATAGCTCGCATCTCCCCACCCAGAGAGAGCACGATAGAGAGAGGAGGGAATTTGTGTACACTGGCAGAGAAAAGACCTGCATTATGGTTGAGCTGGGCTCTAAGCTGCACCCAGGTGTTCGCCTCTTTCCAGGTGGCCATGTAATACTCTTGCCGACCCAGATCATGGCCATCATGGAGCTGGTGGAGATGGCTCGCTGCCGACACCAGTGGAGCGGCCGGGTAATATGCCAAGCTGGCAGCGGGCATGCTTGAAAAGCAGGCGGGTAAACAAGCGTAGAGTGCACAACATTCCTGGAGAGGAAAGACGATGAAGAACTTTTCATCTTCTTCATTCAAAATCGATGAAAATGTCACAGATGGAGATGCACCGTTAAGAGATTTTGTGGTCGCCTGCTGATTTTGTAAAGCTGTCATCTAATACAAATTTTAGCTGAATCAGATTTGTTTTGATTTGAAGCTCAAAATAAATTGGATTGACAAAAAGCAGGGACTTCAAATTAATGAAATAAGTAGACCTCTAATCGTTAAAGATTAACATCATTTTCTTGTTTAGCCTCTTTTATAGCAGACAGAATTTGCTCTTTCAAAAGGGACACAGTAAATTTGCTGTAGTGGCCTGAAGGAATGTCCAACATACATCTGTAGAAAAGTACAGTTTCCTTTTGAATACCTTCAGACTTTACTTTTAAACATTTCTGTTTCCTTAGGTTATTAACTGGCCTTTGAAGGGGGCCTATTGTGTATTTCCCAGGCATAATGATATTCCACAGTACAATCAAGTAACTATCTTACCTTAAGTTGTTTTAAATATGCTGTATACTGTATATGAAGTATGACTAAGAAGAAATTTGGCTTTGTAATTTAACACCTTGAAATTGGGCATCTGTCTCTTTAAAAACTCCTGTTCTTTCTGACACTCCACTTTCAGGAAGTCATCACAACATTGCTTCTCTAGTATCCCTTAAATAACACTTTTGCCAGTGTTGCACTGAGAAGTAGCTCGTATAATGAGCTCAGCATTATGCGCAGTTCCATCATTTGTTTGCTCATTGCTGCTAGCTAGTCTGAAGGAGCTGAGTTGCTCTGTGAGGCAGAAGCTCAGAAACCTGGGAACTGTAGCTACAAGGAGGAGCCGCGCCTTTAAGGCGGCACTAGGTCGACTCTTGTGTTTTGCACACCAGAATGTTTGCCACAGCAGATCAAAGCATTTCTAAAATACACATAAAAGAATCAAAGCATTTGAAATCTAGATTTAATACTTTTTGTTGTTTTATTGTTATGATTACTGAGATTTTCTACCAGCTGTTTGAATTATATCCATATTTTAATTCATTTATTTTTAGTTGTATTCACATTTATGGATAATTTATTCCTCTTACTCCTTCAAAACAACATTAACTCTGTTAGTGGTACAATTATGTAAATCTTTCTTTTCCGTGCTTAGTCTGATTTAGCTTATTTCCTTTGGTTTCCTTATTTCTGCTTTACTGTTTGATTATTTTTCATTATGTCCCTTTTGTGGATAAAATGTGCTGCATCAATTAGGACAGCTTTATTCCTTCATTGATTTTGACTTAGAAACTAGAACAAGCCCAATTTAAAAATTTTTTATGAAAATATTTAACATTCTTTCAATAAAAAAAGGGATTATTTTAGTGCATATTGTTGTGTTACTGACCTAATATCCATAAATATATAATCTGCAGAATGTCAGGGTGCCATATTATGTTCGCATAATGTCCCCAGTCGGAGATACGATCTTTATAAGCTTATGAAGCCAGAATAATATGCAATCCCTATCTAGCCTGTAGTGTTTGGGCACTGTGTGCTCTACAGTGTAAGTAGCTCGGCTGGCAGGCAGCCACAGACGAACGCTTGTGTTTCTGCTTGCCATCCTCTCATTTGACTGCATGGTAATTACCGTCTCAATGCGGTAAGAAAAAGCAGCTTTTGGTAGGAGGATTGAAAGAGAAAAGAGAAAAATGTGAGGGTGTGTGGCTTAGCAGCTTAATGAACATGTCAAATATATTTAAACAAATGGATTACCAAATCCGTACACATTCTACTGGATCATGCACGCTCCAAAAACACTGTAGCGGCAGACTGGGAATGAGAATGGAGTGGAAAAACAGGAAAATTGGTGAAACACCAAAAATGACAGGAGGAAAAAATAACTCTTCTGCATTAGTGAATATGATGTCAATCATCTCTGTGCTCGCCAAATCAGTCCTGGCTGTCATTCTTTTTTTTTTTACATGTCAACAAATATAAATATAGACAGACCGATGTAAACGTTAATATCCATAAAAGAGTTCAGATTTGCAGAACATACATCTTTAAAACATATAAATCAGCAATATCTATTTGCTGACTCATGTGACATTTATCACATTAAAACATATTCACCAGAATTTATTTTAAGTCTTTGTTGAAACCCAAATATTCACATGAGATTTCTGTACCAATAGATGGATATTTGCTGCACCCTAGGGCTAAGGTGTCCTATTAGCTCAAGCTGCTCATGCTATTAGACCTCATATGTAATACTAAACATTTTTACAATTCATGACTATACACTTCACTTATCCTGACAGACTGCACATGGATTTTTTTTTTCCTTTCAGGGTCAGTGAAGAATGTCAATCAGCACATTTGACATTTCCTCATAAACCTCACTTAGGCCGTAGGCAGGTGTCTCAACATTGTTTATAGCCTCGAGCAATGATTATTGCCAGTTGGCTGTCATGAAATAATCCCCTTTCTCCTAAGTTAGGGAATATTGCAAACTCTTCCCCGCCAAGCTTAGAGGATTTATTTCTTTCGGACGGGCTGATGAAACTACAGTTCAGTTCAGAAGTTTACATTAACTTAAAATGTTGGGCTTGTATTGCTACGTTTATTGATGCATTCTTTATGTATCATGGTAAACATTTAATTAATTTTAAAAACAAGAACTGAGTGCACCGATATTTTGGACAAGAGAAAATAACAATGACCCCAAGTGCACATCCAAATCGGTTCTAGAATAAATACACAGCAGGCTAATTTCAAAACCTTGTTCAAGGCTGCAAAAAGCTTGCCGGACTTTTTTTTTTTTTTTTTTTTTGCAACTTTCTCAAGAAAACTTTTGTAAATATTAGACGGGTTAAATAAGATCCCTTATAAAGTTCAAAATTGTGTATACAGTTCTTGTTTTTAACAATCATTTCAGTTATATGTAGTGCAATCACTCCATAAAAAGCTGGTGAAACTTTTCTTTTCATCTGTAAACCATGAATGCATTACAGCTGAGATTTTTGTGAAAAGCTGTCAATATGATGAGCTTTGGCAAAGGTAAAACACTAGTTTTTCAGGCAAACTTGCTGTTTTTCATTATAATTAGTGAAACAGGGGCTCAAACTGACCTTGGTCTGAGTTTCATGTTTGAATGCAATACGCAAAAACTCAAAACAAGTGAAAACAATTTCTAAAAGCAATGTTCTGAATTAAATGTGCGTGCAAAAATGATTTATCATTTAAATGCAGCAGCATCACTACGTTAGTCATTACGTCCTCCTCTAAGCACGTTAAAAGACAACTGCATGTCTGTGGTGATATGAGGCTGACAGACATGTCTCCGTCTTGTTGTGACACATTACCTCAACAAGCTTGTGACTAACCATCATGGATCACTGGAGTGCTAATGTGCCAGCTCCTTGCACAGGGGATGACACTCTTTACCTAAAGGTGAAAGCCCAATTAAACCAAACGTGTGGAATTGAACAAACTCAGCGGCGAAAGCTGGAAAAATGCCCCAGCTTCTCATTGCTTATTCTGAAAGCTACAACAGCCATTATTCTTGCAGTCATTGCTAAGCAAGATGTCAATAGTTTATTGAAAGATGTAGACATGGTAAGAGAGATGGATGCATAAGCGAGGGAAAGCGGAAGAGACGACTGTAACCTGAATTCACAAGTTCTAATCCCATCTCTGCGGGTCAAAACTTCATGTTTCTGCAAACGTGACAACCTCCGAGACTGAGCTTCATCGCTGTGCTTTCATTTGTTTCTAATTGGTTGATAATGTGCCAGACACCCACATCTATCTCGACCTTATTTTTTACCTTCCACTTTCTTGTGCAGTGAGCTGTAAATCTGTCAAAGTCTTGTGAAATGTCTAATCTGTGTCCACTTGCGTGAACATTAAGCAGCACCATGTGCCATTGGGCAAAATGACTGAGTTCTTTCTCAGGTCTCTCTGTCTTTCTCTCACCTTCTCGCTGTTGCTGCTCTGCCTGTTTTCTCTCACAGCATTGTACAAATGTTTCTTTTGTCTAAGGACCCATTCCATATGTTTGCAATCACTCCGGCTCCCTTGCCTGCACAGATCATTTAGCAGGCTCCCTCATACATTTCAATTAGACCCACCTAGCACGAGCATAGACACAGGAAAGCAATATTGATTTCCTGATATCCTGTGCGTGGGACGGCCAAAATTATCGCTTGTACAGGAAGAATATCAAAGATCCATAACAATTTACTTGTATTGGTTACCATATGTGTGATATCCTACCAGGTTGTTGGTGCACAACTAATTAAAACATGCACAACAGATGTATGTCAAGAAGTGATTCAGTTCTGTCTTCATAATGAGTAATGATAGCAAAAAAAGGAGAAGCATCTTTGGAAAGTTGTCAAGAGGAGCCGTTAAGCGTCAAAATTCACCAAGCATTGTCTGCATCTTAAAATGTACTTATTATTCCATTATTGTCAGGTCGGCGTGGCTGAGTGGCTGTTTCTGAGGGGGAGCAGCCACTGCCTGTTAGCTGTCACTCAGTCCGCACCACCTCATCCATTCTCTTGACACTCTGCCGAGTCCCAGAGAGAGCGATCACTCAAAGTTCAGCGGACAGGGATGTTTCATCAAAAGGCTGATGAGACTTTGGGATGCTGGGACAAAGAGCTATATTCTACAGCTATATTCCAGCTGGTCTTTAACCAAACCTGGCAACAGTGGAAGTTTTATGCAGAACAGCTTAATTGACGCTTGGCATATATTAATTTTACACTCGTGGCACTTCATTAAGAAGATCTGGCTTGCACTGGGTTGGAACCTGTGTTGACTTCAGAAATGCCAATATTCTTTGCAGCATTTTAATCAATATTGATATGATTGATATGAGCTACTGCAGAAAATATGGCTTTCACAACTTGTTGTTTTGCTACCTTGAGGTTATACCACCACCCAGAAGGGCTCTACTGGGTTGATGTATTTATTATGGAGGCCTCTGTAGTACAGCAAAGTCTTTTTCATGTTGAAATAACATTTCGAGATGATTTTTGATTTGAGATAATGCATTTTTCTGCATGAAGTAGCAATTAGAAAATGGCTACACTGTGGTCAGTGGGGGTGTTGAGAGAGATAGAGTGTACCGCCCGATTCGGTGGGGCATACAATCCAGAGACGTGGTTCTCCCTTCTCCCTTTTAGTGCTCATTCTAAGGCTGAGCTGTCTATGTATTTATGCATTTATAGGCTTAGGCTACAGGAAGACAAACTGACCACTTTTTTTCTTCTTCTGTTCTCCAATTTACATTATTTGCTGTTATTTCAACCATAATCTTTATGTTTTCTCTCAGTCTCTTTTCTCTCCATAGGAGCTACATCTGGTCTGGCATTTGGTTTGGCTGTGGTGCCTTCCTGGAAGAGGACATCAGCTGAAATGATGCTGCCAACAACTAAACAATCTCTCCCTCCTGCTATTACCATTTAATTTTTTATTAACATGGAAAATACTCCTACTTCAACTCTTCTGTTTCTTTTTTGTGCATCAAGCCCCAGTCAGTCATGGAAGATGACAGCTTGCACTGAGCCAGGTTCTGCTGGAAGAAAAGGGAGTTTTTCCTCACCACTGTCACCATTTGCATGTTCAGCAGGAGGAATTGCTCTAAAGCCAATGAAACAACACAAATGATTGCTTACTGTCACCACAGGTTTTGTGGTATTTTACCGATGGTGTTCAAAAAGGTTTATGAGTCACTATTGGTGTTTAAATGAGTAGTAAATGTGGAGCTTGCAGAGGCTATACTTTATGTAATATCATACTATACAGAATCCAAAATTTTCATTTTACAACAAAACTAATTCTTCCAGTTAAGAATATGAAGATGAACTACTCATCTTTCACTCCATCCCTTTACCCAAAGCTCAGGACTTTTCCCCCTCTTCAGTTTAATTTTTTATTGAGAGGTCCGCATACTTGTCCCACCATAACAACCCCTCTGCGGTTGCGTTATTCTTAGACTAGGGTCTTATTTATATTCTTAGGTGCCTGGGGAAAAGGTTGCTCTTCTGCTTTTCTTTACATAATACACTGCCGAGGATGTATCACAGACATCAAATGTGTGCTTTCAAATGTGTTATTTGCTCATGTCTTTTACAAAGATCTACTCACAGGTGTTAGTTCAGTCATTGCTGAAGCACAAGTTGAGAAGGCTCTGTGACCGAAGCTGCTGCCATCTGCGTCCCAACAATGAACCTCCCTCAGAGTCGCATGCCTCTCTCTCTGCTATTGTCATTCTAAATGTGACTCATTTTTGGGCATCCAGCACAACTGAAGTGCCATAGATTTTTATACTACATGGACGGAAGCTTCTGTGGCTCTACATTTAGTACTGATGTACTCATTGGACAGCTGTACTTATAGTACTTGTACAGTTAAAATGATCTACAATGATTACTGAGAGTATTACTCCTGCTGTTAGGCATGCAATATACCTTGGTTTTTGAAATTCCATCCATCCACCCATCTGTTTCTGCTTATCTGAGATCAAGTCTTACAGGTAATCTGTCACTAGCAACAATGTCCATGTCATTCAAATAGATTCCGAGTCATTCCAAGGCCAGTAGGCATATACCTTGGATGGCTTTTAAGATGTCTTTGTCATCTTCCAAAAAAACTGAAGGTAACATAGTTGCTTGATTGCTATATAAATCAGCATTGTGTCCCTGGACAATGCATGATAAACCCCCTATATGGAACTATAATGTGATTCAAAGGTTGTTTGTTTAGCTTAGTAACTTTGTTTAAAGTCAGTTAAACTAATGAACATTATGTTGGCGCTATTCAAATCGAAAAACAGTAAATACAAAGAAATTTAGCAGAAATCTTTTCTAAACTGTCTTGAAAGTATCATCACGCAAATGTCTATTAGTCAGTAAAAGTATGATTATTTGTTTATTTAGCTATATTTTATGTCAATTATCTATCCATCCATTATCTACTTATTCTTGCAGGGTCAAGGGACTGGTACCTATCTCCTGGAGTCATAGGCTGAAGGTTGGGGCACATCCAGCACAGGTTGCCAGATCATCATGGGGTAACTATGTCAATTATAATTTAGAGTAAATCATATGCAAAGGTATAGAAAGAGATTGGGTTGTCTTCCAAAGCCCCCTCTATTCTTTTGTGAATGAAACAATAAGTCACTGAAGATGTAACAAGAGTAATTGTGAGCAACTCACCAGCATTTAATTCATCTATGGAGGCAATTCGTTGCTAATTTTGACTAATTGTTCCAATCAACTTCAAGGCACGGATTGCCCGCTAGTAAAGAGGGATGTCAAGCCTTGTGGTCTATGCTGAAGGTCAGTTGTACGGGCAGCATTCATGAAGCCTGACATTTCTAGTAATTATCTTCATAGAGATGGGAGGCCCTTCAATTACAGTGATGTTTGATTATACCTAATGGCTCCATTTCTCTACGGGATGGAATGGATGAAAGAAATCGCATCATGTTCCTCTAGTTGTTTTGGGACACAAGGTGATCTTAGATTAAATGAAAAAAATTTTTTGAGCAGACCCTGAATATATTAGTGATAATCCTCAATGATTTATACAAAAACATGGAAGCTTAACATGTTATGAAAACATCTTGCATTTTACCTGAATTTTAGGAAACATTTTCTCTTACGCAGCTGTAGCTACAGGTAAAAATTCTGCTTCTGTCACAAGATTGTCTCGCATGGAGGCTGCGTCGTGCCTCCCAGCGTAATGACAGTCTTAATGGAAAATAAAACTGGCTCTCTAGGGAGTGTGATGGTCAGGCTGGCCATTACAGAGTCACTCAATAGCAGCTGATTGACTCGCTCCCCTGCTCCGATATAAGCCTGTTAAGCTGCTACTCAGTGTCAAAGCAGCGCTCCACGCACTCGCAGCATTGCTGCTCCGTGCTGTTAAAGGCTACTGGATAAAGTGCTTACCCTGACTTAGTAAAGCGTAAACAGCCAAGGGGCCTCAGTCATGATGAGTGTGGATTTCCATCTAAAAAAGCTTTTTTTTTTTAATCTTCAGCCAGGGTATAAAAACTGATCCTCCTAATTAGAAAAACGTACAACAATATTAGGACTGATTATTTTGTCAAGTGAAATATAGTTATTGGGTAAAGTCAAAACTTGCCTGAGCATCGGTTAAGCTGACATCCTTTAATGATTGCTGGTTCATAACTTAACGCATTTTAAATTGTTGATTGTATACAGATGAGATTAGCTGAAGGCTTAGAAAGAAGGAAAGCATCAACTATTTTTTTCACTTTTGGAACTTTTTTCACTTTTGGAACCTTCATTCACATTACAACCACAAAGCAACCCCCTAAGACACACCTAAATTAAATCCTGGGCAACAAATTCTCTTAATAACTTATCTAATTAGTAAATAGAGTTCATTTGTGTGTAATTTATTCTCAGTATGTATTTAACTGTTCTGTAAAGACTTCTGTTAGAGAACACCGGTGAATAAACCTCATGAAGATCAAGGAACACAGAAGATAGATCAGGAATAAAGTTGTCCAGAAGTATAAAACAGTTAGGTTAGGTTATAGCAAAATAACCCAAACTTTGTAACATCTCACTAAGTTCTGTTCAATCATTCAATTCAAAAATGTAAAGAGGATGATGACACAACTGCAAACCTACCTAGACGTGACAACACACCTAAAGCCATGGATAAGTTTTTTTCTCATCAGGGAAAAAGAAGCTAGTTAGAGTTGATGGTCAGGTAAATAAAGCCAAATACAAGGACACAATGTGAAATAAATCCAGTTCGAGGCTTGGAATGGGTGTTACCTTCCAGCAGGACAATGACAATAAACATACAACCAGAGCTACAATGAAATCATTTAGAGCAAAGTATTTATCGTAAATGTCTTAGCATTTCCCAGTGAAATATGTCCAAGCTCGTGGTTGTAATGGGACAAGCGTGGTGTGTTCATAAGGTGAGTACTTGCTAGAAAATCAATGCGAGATTGATGTTATGTTGCATTGTAAAATTTTAAGGTTTGATCATAAAATGGTGCATACTCTCAGGAGATAGGAATGCTAAAACATTAGAATGGTGCTTGACTTGTACTGAAGGATTGACAGTGCAGACAGAGTGAACTGCATTGATACTTTCAGAATAAAAGGATTGTACATTTTTTTGGCAGTATTTGGTACATGGTTTAAATGCACAAAGGTTGCATTTAAATCATCTACTTTTTTGCATTTATTGCACATATTTTTGTCCTTGCACTTGTTACTGTTAGCTAAATGGATTCTGGCCATCGTCTCAAGGGTCTGTCTTGGTGACAAGTTGTTTCTCCCTGTAAAATTTGCTGACTGCAAGCTCTTTCCAAGTAACACACCATCTGCAGCAAAAATCTTAATAACGCAGTGTCCGTAAGTCTATTTCTGAAAATACAACCATGCTGTCAATGCACTAACAATTACATCATATTTTGACTTAACTAGGGTGCACACAATGTCATTTCCAGGGTGTTTTGTGAAAGCTACCTACATTTTTTTTTTTCTTTACATAAGCTCACTGAACTGGCTGCATTCATGACGATGAGCATAAAGTAAAGAGAGAGCTCTCACTCTTCATGTACAGCACAAAATAATATGCTGACCCACAAAGAGACTTTTGGAAATGGCTGTTTACAAATGCTTTAATGTTAAGTAAAAGTTGCAATGTGCACAGAAAAACAGATAAATCCACATAACACGCATAAAAAAAAAGCAGCACACATTCCATCATTCCCCACTCCATCCCCTCTCTTCCTTCAACCTCAGGGAATCTGATAACCTCCTGATGTGAAGCCCAGAAACAGTAATGCAATAGCCAGTCAACTCATATTTCCCAAGCGAGACAGCCATGGCTTAAACTTTATATTCTTTAGCGACCACACCACTGAGGGTGGAGATGGCTGCAGGGCATCGAGGGAGAGAGACCAGGAGATGGATGGACAGATACAGATACAAATGGATACCCACATGTAGACATATAGCCATGCCATTCTTTATTATTTAAAGTCCAACCTAAGAGTAGATCACGTAAGTATAGTTCAATTCGAGTTAAATGAGGACAAAGATTGGAGGAGAAGCTTATCAGTTTGAAGCAGGCTGTGCCATGAATCTTACTTATTCTTGCTAAGTGTTGGGCTAGCCCAAAAGCCTGAACTGGCTAATGATACATAATCATATCAGGAAACTGAGCTTGATCTATGACGGCGGTGCATGAGGTTAGTGAGGGAGAAAGTGCAAAATAAGTAAAATACAATGAGATAGTGGGATATAGAGAGAGAAAACAGCGAGGAGCAAGGAAATCTAATTTGTGTAACTGCTTCAAGGATGTGATACAGTCGAGAGAGTGCCAAAAGTGAAACAAATGAGCTGAAAACAAAAATGCATCTGGTTTTTAAAGAAAATGCAGCAGAAGTTGTTGTTGTCCATCATCCACATTGAATTGTCTATAGGAAGCTACAAAGGCCCTATTTAGAAAAACACAAATTTTCAGCAGATTTTGCATCTCTAGTCAACATGCAAGGTGCCAACGACAAGATGCTCATTTTAGAGGTGGGGTGAGGGCAGTTCGAGGCCCTCACCCCACCTGGATTGAGTCTGGGAAAACAATATGATTATGTACAGTATGACCCTACAGCCTAGAGATTTTAAATACAAACACTATGACTGTTGTAAATCCAGGGAATTCTTTTAACAATTTCAGTTTTGCTTGCAAGTTTTTGAACTGCTGTTTCTTTTGGAATGAGCTGACATGGCTCGGCTATCTGATCTGGCCCTGCTCTTCCATCTTGCAGTCCTCTACTGCCTGAGCATCCGCTGATCCTTATTGCTGCTGATTCGGCTTATACATAGCGCATCATTTAATTCACTGCAATAATGACAAAAAAAATATTGCACAATATGATGTCATCCCTTCCCTGCTGTGTCTTCCTGAACATGTTCACAAACTTACAACTCTTTCTACAATATGAATTTGGCCACATTTGTAATGCATCTAAAATACACCAGCCTTAATATCAAACTGTACTAAATAATTAGCTAAATATACTCATCACATTTTTACAATACTTCAGCTGTGAGTCTCTTGCCTCTCTACCAGCATCTCCATCTCCGGCCATTTTGCTTCTGCCACCTGAAAATCTACATAGATGACAGTTTATGAACTTTTAAAGCCATGATTCAAAAGCCAAATGGGAGAAACATTATTAAATGGACTCTCTTCACCCTAACAATGTCTCATGACAAACATTTCCTTTTTCTCTGAGCCTCACCTATGAGCCTCCAGCCTCTACTCCATCTCCTCCAGCCCAAGTTACATCTGTGTCCAGAATATTTGGTCAGAACTGTGATAATGTTGACTAACATTACCTCATCATCTCTCTAGTAAGCAGAGACTGCTGTTTTGGGATCCCGAAGGCCAGATCGATGTCTGTCCTTCACCCATTCTATTGCCTTGGTGAACAAAATTCCCATAAGCGGAAAATGATAGATGAATCGGGATCTGATTGTTAAAAGCTTTTATATCTTGATTACCAACTTCAGATTGTTTAGGCGACTTGTACTAGCTTCAACTTTCACTGTACTCCACTTCCATGAGGTGGTGGCTGCCTTCCAGATGTTTCTGGTTTTGGTTAGAATTACCTAAAGTAATGAAAGGCATATTTTTTAAGCATGTCTCACAGACTCAATCTGTTTCAACCAGGATGGTAGTCAGTCTTGGACAACCTTTGAAATCACCATTTGCAAACCAAGCTATGCTAAATGTAAACTTCACAATAATGGAGGAGCTGATTGTGGATAACATGATCAGAACGTTTTGAATTTAGTTCCCAAAATTAACTAAGAATTAGAAGACTTTTGGTGTTGCAATTTTGATGTTCCTCAGGAATTTGTTTTAATATCGGCGATTCACTCCCAACATAATAAAAGTTCCTTTGTCCATGACTCATGTGGGACTAACACAGTGTAGAAGCATCTTTACCACTCTATGAGTTTAAATAACATTAGTGAGAAATTTTCCTTCAGCCCACACCAGCCTCTCACTTCATCTGTTCCTCACATAATCTCAATGTCTAAATGGTCAGTAGTTTCTGTATCCAACTGTGTGTCTAATCTCTTCGCTCTAAGTAGATTGTGCTATTGTAATTGTGTTCACAGGGTTGTCTTTTTTGTCTTAAATGAAAGTTAAATGGACATATTGAAAAGGTAAACTTTTTTTCTGGCATTGTCCATATGTAAGTAAATAATCCAATTTTGATAAAAGTGCTTTGCAGCTTACTAACTCAACAGCAATTTAAATACTTTTGACAGACTGTGGTAGCAAGTGTTTGATATTTTCTAGCAGTAATGTCACGCAACAAAAATAACAAATCTGTAAAAAATACTTACCAAAATAATGCAACCTAAAAATTTCCACTGTTTTAGGGACTTTTGGACAAATTCCACCAAGAGCCACATACATGTTTCCACCTCAGTCATATTTTGTTACAGTTCAACCCCTAGTGAAGTGTGATAGACCACTTCTGAACATATTTGATTGAGTATAAAAGTAAAGTAGCTTAAAATAAAAGACAAATGAATCACTCCACTACAATTAAGTACAACTTTTTGTAATTCAATTCCTTAAAATTCCAATAAAATAATCAAAAAAGAAACCCTGAATACATTTATATGTCTCTGTATGCATCAGAGCAGCTCCACAAACTTGCTGCATGCTGCCACATATACATTTATAGTAAGAAGAAAATATACCAGTTAAACATGAAAAAAAAATAACTGTGGATGCAAAGTACTTGAAAGGCAGAACTCTCTCTTGGAAATAAATTGATTCACACTGGAGGAGGACTAAGTAAACAAGCTCCCATTTTCCAATGAGAATAACCAAGAGCGAGCATGAGAAAGCGTGCACGTGAGAGGTTCAACAAAGCCTGGTGGTGAGCAGCAGAAGAGAGCCAGGAGTGTGGGAGGTAAAGCATCACACAATACTTGAGGAAATGCACTGGCAACAAAAAAAAGGGAACTAGGTGTAATTTACACATGAATAAATATGCTGAAGGCTAGAACTGATCATTAGTGCTTTCTGGGAAAAAAAAGAAAAAAAAAGACTCAATTTGATGAGTGAAATTAAAACACTGAAGGATATTTTTACTGTTAACGATGAGACCGTCTTACTACCTCTTGATTGTCTTTTATTTTTACAAGCATGATGTAATCTCAAGTATAAATAGACCTTTCTCCTCCTCTCTTCTTTTAACTGCCTTAATGCAAGTTAGAGAAACAATGCATTTTCCCTTGAAAATGTAGCAAGTGTTCTTTGCGGCAAAACCGAGCAGGACCTTAATGCTCCTGGGCTCTTGTTTCACAGAGAGCGATGTAAGGCCAGGGAACAAAAGGTTGTCTACCCCGCTGCTGCTGCCAAAGAGCAAAGCAGCCCGTCTCTTAATTGGCGCTCTGATCGCGGAGGGAGCTGGGCTGCGGGACCTGCTGCTCGCAGAAGCACCATCATCCCGGGTATGCAAGGGAGGGTTACTCCTGTCTGTCTTGATTAATGCCCTCTCTATCTGACCCCACCCATGAGCCCTGACAGGCACCTTACTGGAAAAGGCAGCAGCACTAATACAAAGCGCGAACACTTCCAAAAGAAGCAGGCATGATTACATGTTGTGCGTCTGTGTGGATGGATGTGTTGGGGTTTAATAAGCAGGCGGCTGTTTTTTTTTTTCATTTTAAACAAGAAACATGGTGGAGTCTCTAAATGAAGGAAGAGCAGCTTTGTTGACTGGTGCAAACAGCACAAGCAGAAACACATGTACTCTTATTTACATTCATCATCTTGAAATACTCAAATAAATTATACATAGCCTGAAGTCCACATGTAGTGAAACAAGCCCCTGCACCGCATATTCCCAGTGCAGACTTATTTTGTCGCTGGTCAGCACCATGCCTTTGTGCTCTTATTTAATCTTAGGCTCCAGAAATAAATCTGATTCCGACACGCTGAAGCGATGAAATTTGGTCTTCTGCGAGCAAGAGGCTATGTGAGAGTTGGGTTGTCAGAGAATGCCCTGTTTCTACAATGGGATGTGAAAGCTATAATTGCGCCGCAAGAGTTACATTGACATTCAATTCACATGCAGCCTGCACTGTATCCCAAGTGTCCCAGACTACTACTGTACTTAATGTCATCTAGTATACATCATAATATACAAAAGCGTCTACAGTCTGAGTATTATCACAAGCATCATCATTGCTGATGACAATGGAGGATTGCTTTTATGCAAATGTAAGGTTTTTCTACTCCATGTGTCATGAATTGTGCTAAACATGGAGTTAAATGACTTTTTCGTAGAGTGAGAAAGTGTTGGGTTCCTGAAAGTCTAGAAAAGTCTGCATCTTAAATCATTCCAAAATATTTTAAACCATGGTTCAAGAATAATTGTCCATTATCATCAGCCCTTTCCATCTTTTGTTTCATCCTTCCATCCATTCATTCATGTACCAGTCATTTCAACACATGCCTGCTTTAACACATCCACCTATCAACCTATTCATCCATCCATCCATCCATCCATTCATACACTCAACTATCTATGTATGCATCCATCCAGACAAAAAGTGACCAAAACAGCCAATGTCTGAAATTGCCCAGTGCTGAAATGACTCCCTTATTTCAAAAAGCCCACTAGCCATCAAATGCTGATAAGAATTAAGCAGTCAAAATATAACCTGGAAAAAGTTAATGTCACAAATGGGAAAAAATTGGTGCAGCAGAGGTTGCAAGACACAAAATGGAAAAACAAGCAGAATCAGAGCTAAAGGATTATTGCACTAAGGAGTATTGCATCAGCGATTTACAGATTACAGAAATAAATTGCTCTCTGCATTTAATCCTAAGAACTGAAAAAGCCCACTAGCCTAGTTGGTCGGTTACTAGCAATAGTATGTTCGGGGTTAAAGTGGGCCCTCTATATTTATTGGTCAAACAACTTAAAAGCTAAAAAGAAATTTTTCTGCAAATCAAAACATACTGCCTGTGCAAAAGATCCCTAAAATGCCATTAATTACAATGAGGAATGTGCCTTTTTTTAGTTTAAGGCAAAACAGTATATTAATTTGTGAAGACTTTATTGTTTCAGAATTTCATCTAGTGTAAACACATACCAATGGCACAGTGCATCACGGGTGCAATAATAGAACAGGAGTAGCTTAAAGGAGAGGCTCTGTCCTTTTTAATCTGCAAGGTTACAACTATTACATGAAAAGAGCTATAGAGTCCTCAGGTACGGTAGAAGAGACTGAACTGGCCTTGAGACATTGACATAATTTGCACTTATTAAACACAACTTCCATTCATGCAAAGGCAAAGAGCCTTCATTTATAACAGTGTATGCTCCTCCGTCCTTCTATCCTTTCACTGCTAATTATACAGAAGATGGATTACAACACAGAAACACATACACATACTTCTCAGAAATGACGCAACACATATAATTTGCCTGTTTTGTTTTAATATTCTCATCTTGGAAACAAGCGGTTACTCATTTTAATCATTTATAAAAATTAGTTTCAATAAAACCCATCTTTAAATTGGGATGGTAGCATGTTCTGAAAACAGAAAGGATAAATATAGTGGAGTTTTATTTGATATATATATTTTTTTACAATTTGTCTTGCATTGCATTTATCATATAGAAATTATTATTATTTGCACAAGTCTGATGTAACCTTTAAAAAACTCTTCAAATGCACTCTTGCCGACTGGTGGAAGTTAAATCAAACAGGCAAATTAAAATACACCCTGGTGTCCTGTTGCTTTTGCCAGGCTGTGCTGTTGGCACGCTTTCCTTCCATCCACCACTTCACACCAGCACTGCTCTTCACACTAATCTGGTTATTTGAAAATTAGTGGAAAACTGACAGAAAAATGGCGGATGGTTGGGGGTAAAACAAAGATGGGAAATAGACTTTGTAAATAAAAGGAAAGTGTAAAGGGAGCCAAGGACTTGTCTGTGAATGTTGGCAACCCTTGAGAAGCTCTCCTTTTGTTTTTTTTTTTAACAAATCCTCAAGTCATGTTGCCATGGTTACTATAAAAGGGTGAAGGAGTGGGGCGGATTTGGGTTTGGGGGGAATCAGCATACAAAGACCTCATCTGAAACCTTGATGATAGAAAGCTAGCTATCGTAGGCCTAGTATTTTTGATGCCCAAGGCTAAAATGAAATGCAAGACGATTTTGTGTGCAGACTTGTTTATCACTTCCAAAGCAGGGGAGAATGTATAATGTATCATGTTTGCACAGTGCATTGGTTAATTCATGCCGTAACTAGTTTTAACAACAACAAAAAAGGCAGATCGAAAGCTGTCTAAGCTAAGCCACAAACCAAAAAGTCTGCTCCACTAGAGATATCAAATCAAAAAATGCAAACTTCAAGTGTCCGCCATATGCAGCATTCTTTCGCCTTCTGTCCTCCAACCTTTATTACTTCTCCTTCCCTCCACATCCGCCTCCTCTTTCTCTAATCCATCCATCTCCTCCCAGATGAGGTGGTCTGGCCCTGGCCTCGCTATTTCATCCTTCTCTATAATCTCCGCCCCACCCTCCCCTAAACACCTGATTTGAACACTTCATGAACTGGAACGTCTCAATGGCTGGTATTCCCTTTCGTGTTTGCCCTATGCGCCGTTCCAAAGCTGCCGTGGCACCTTGAGCGCATCATCAGTCTCAATGACCGTGAAGACTGGAGGCATATGCATGTGAGCGCACAATGACAGACTGAAAAAAAAAACTCAAAAAAACACTGTGTAGGCTCTCATCCTCTCTCTCATTCACCCACACAGACACATGCAGGCACGTGATTTTGTCTGCATTGCCACAGGCTCTCTCAGGGTTAGTATCAAAAATCTAGATCTACTGTAGGCTTGCCACTTAATGATGATGCTCTATTTATCAGAGGGTGATGACTCAGCTACTTTCTGGGTACCATACTGGGTGTCGTGTAAATTTGTTTAAATTCTTTATTTGCCTCATCTTCCGCCTGTGGGTGCTCCAGTGTGTGTTTACTGGCTTATTCAAAGTAACATAAGACATGTAAAAGCTGGATACACTTTTATATGTTTATTTTGAGCATCGCCTTGGGGAAAATACATCAAGTAGCTTCATCAGACAGATTCAAATAACTTGCATAAAGTTTGAAGTAGAGTCTCTGCAATAGTCTGAGATATACCACAACAGGTTTTCTCAGTGGTGCAGTCCTGCCAGTGACCTCTGTGCTAATTCACTGGTAAGCCATTCACCACGGACAACAGTCCCCACCGGGCTTAGCGCAGAATGCCTGCCTGTGTTTTTGTCACATTGGGGCGGTTCTGAGTCATTGTTCACTCAGTCCAGACTTGGTCTGGCCAGGGAAAGTCTGGTGATAGGATGTGCCGGAGAATTCTGCTCGCCTCGTGATCCAAGGCTTGGCCTAATTTGTAATTACCTTCTGCAGTGTTCTGGAAGACTGCAGTTTGTGCCTCTGCAAGATGTGGATTATCTAGCACACAGAGATGGCAGGGTCATGTACACATCCGCGTACACTAAGCAGCCCATCCCCAGCACTGACACATTACACACAAACTAAACTTGGAAAGACATTGATAGGTTTTCACAGCCTACTACTTGATTGACTGAGGCATTCATGTCCTTAATTCAATTTTCATGGCATGGTTTTGTTACACTTTTAATCAAATCTCGGTGAGCTTTCTGCATTTCCAGCAAAGGAGTATACATGATTGCATTCCATGAAAAGGAACTGGTGAGAATTGAACTTGAAGGCAGGAAATATTACAAACGTGGCTTTGAAATAAACAGTTTGGAATGGATAATGTAATGTACAAAAATGACTAAAACGAAAATGTATCAACTGTACGTTGCAGTCTTATTAATTTTGTCATGTTGCAACCACAGAATTCAATGTACTTCTATGTAATGTGTGACAAAACAACAACACCAAGTAAAGTGGAAGGAAAATGATCCGTGATTTTGTGTCATGCATTAGTATGTAGTCAATCAGACTTAACACTTTGTAGAACCATCATCTCCTGACAACTACAAACTAAAGAATTTACCCATTATTATTTGCAAAAGAAGATCCAGCTTTGATAACCTTGCTGGAGATAATACATGAACAACTTTTCATAGTTGTAGATCTGGATTTGATCTAAATCAGCAGTGTCCATCTTGAGTCCAAATTTTGTTGTCCTGCATGATTTGCATGTGTCCTTCCTCCAGCACAGGTAAATAATGAGTCCACTAAGTCCTAAGTATGCTATAAAGTTGTATAGAGTCCTGGTAATGAGCCCAACATCTAAAATGTGCTTGATGGCTGTTGGGGATTACCACATTCTTCTCATTTCCAGATGATAGACTGAACTATGAACCACTGAGATGTGTAAAGCTTTAGAAATCACTTTATAACCTAGCCCTGTTTTAAGCTTCTTCACAACTTTATCCCTGACCTTCGTGTGTTCCTTGGTATTCATGATGCTCTATGGTCACTATTGTTCTCCAAGACACCTTTGACAACCTCACACAAGAGGCACATATCTGTAAAGAGGTTAAACGAATGAGATGTGGGCTTAAATTTCCTTTTAGTGAGATTATTTTTTGTTAGTTCATCTCATAAAATTTAAATAAAATCCATTAAAGTTTGAGATTACAACAAAACAAAATATGGAATGTTAAAAGTATGAATATGATTGCAATGTATTGTATTGTAAATTTTCTGATAAACCTTCACCTAAGGACCCCACCAGGTGCTACAATGCAAAAAAGGAACACAGGAGGAAGAATGGATGAAGTGCTTCTGGCATGTAACGTTTTTTTTCTGGCTATTGTGGAAGAAAACTGCCCTCAAGAACATGCAGTCAGATTCATTGTATACTTGTATGCTGCATTCATCCTGAAAGCAGACCAACAACCTTACAGATGTATACAAGAAAGAAAGAAAAAAAAGACATCAACTCTGCAGGAACCTGCGGCCTTAAAACTCAACACAAATCTCCAGAAAGAGCAAAAAAAGAGGTGAGGAAAATACCATTACTTCATGACTGGGTCGAATTCACACATAAGAAGGAGCAAGCCGTTTTTCCTGATTCTGACCCACATAGTGGCAGAGCAACATCTGACCTACCTACAATAGACATGCACACTTTGTGAAAAAGAGTCAGAAACGGAGTGGTCAGAAAGAGGAGATCTCCTGGGGCAATGCAGGAACCAAGGCTGTTGGAATGAGTGGAGGGATTCTGCCATCTGGCTTTGTGTCCCAAAGCTCTTTTGCTGTGTCACAGTATGATCAAAGCTTGTCCAAAGATAAATTGGCTGTGATCAAGAGTGGGGAAAAAACTGGTATGGTAAGAATTTTTTTTATTCTTATTTTGTTTTGGAGCATATTCCTACACTAAGGAGTGAAAAATGGTTTGAAATTTTCTCAGCTGTTGCTGTTTGTAAATGCATCATTTCCAATTTGGCCAAACCTACAATATTCTCCAGAGTGACAAGAACACAAGACAAGGAATACAGCATTTAAATTATTAAAAAATGTTACAAGTGTTGGACTTCCCTACAATTGGTTCTATCCATTTTCTCCTAAACTGACCAGTTTAAAAGTGACCTACTGAGAAAGGTGGGAGTGGTAAACGAGCAACTTGCTTAAAAACCATTTGCAGCTTTTCTTTCACTACTGTGCAGCTCAGGTCAACTTGACTAGTCTGCCATGGTTCTCACTGGAACTGTTATTAGTATTTTATTTTGAGAGATTTTTTATTTTGAAAACTATCATCTTCCGCGTCCCTAACGTCTTTATTTCCAGTGAAAACGCTTCACACGTCTGTTTTTATGGTTTGCCATTTTGATGCAATTGTCCTTTGCTCTCTCTACTTACATTTACTTTAAAGTAGAAACACCCTCAGTTATTTTAACTTAAATATGCAAACAATAGATTTACAAAAAAATGGAAGTTGGGTAGTTAAAATTAGAAGCAATTCTATGGCTAAATTTTGTATCGCTTCACTAAATGCAGGTAAACTTTTGAAGCACTATGTTCTTTACAAATGCTATAATACTATACAATGTATTATACATTTTAAATACTGAAATGTGTAAATATATGGTAAAGAATGCCTTGTGAATGTCAACTGTTTCCTTTGAATTTTTTATATTTAAAATGGTTTAGTGACTACTGAATAAAAAAATTAAACTTTATATTTTGTCAAGTTATTTTTCAGAGACAATTCTAAATTATCTTTGTGTTAGAGGCACTCAGCCTAGGAAACAAAGTAAGCCAGGAAAAGATTGCTGACTTCTGATTCACAGCTTCAGCACATTGAACAATCCACTGTATTCTGACCTCCAGTCAAGCTCTGGCTATGATTTGAAATATATTTTTGGGAGAGCCTGACTAAAAGTGCTGCAGTCGATGCCCAAAATTACCTTTCAGGAAAGGAATCAAATCCAGGGAAAGTGACATTTTTGAAATGCTTGCAGGTCATAAACGTTTTAATTTGTGTTTATTCATATGGCAATTAGATTGCCTGGTCAGTCAATCATTTCTGTGAGCCACTCTTAATGAATCCAATGTTTAGATCCCGCAACAACTGCTAATAATACCACTCAAGGGCATAATTCAATTGGATTGTGTAATTGGCACTCAGAATGGAGACACCGGGGAGCGGACTCCCGTTGGTGCATGTTGGAATGACTGTGTGACAGAGTTGGCAGCAGGTTGCCCTTTAGCTGCAGCTTTTTGCCAAGATCCTGTCTGAGCCATGTTCCCTCTAATGGAGGGGATGTCACAACATATAGTTAGGTGTATCATATTTTATTTTATATTTTAGTCATTCTTTGGTAGACGTGGGCAGATTTTGTAAAGAAAAGGTGTGCAAACTACTAAAAACTGTTGTGGGTATAAAGAAAACAAAGTACTTTTCATCTGACATCACAAGGCTGTGTTTGGCTTTAACAAAGGCTCATTTTGCCAGAGCGTGACACGCAATTATACAATGTAATCTTTTTCTGACTGCACAGCCCTGGCATTAGGATTAATTCACCGCAGACAAAGCAAAGACGTGCCTCTATTCAATAAATGTGAAATGATGTCAGCTTGAGGGGTATCCAATCTGTCAGCATCCTCTCCTAACCTCACAAGTATGTTAGGGTTGCTGGCGCCTCTCAAGAGCGCAGAGGTGACTTTGGACATAGGGAGGTTACGGTGAGAGGTAATTGCCAAAATCCACAGTGGAATAAAATGATCTCTCTCCGACACCAATGGGAGGAAAAGACAAAGAGCCTTATGAATATTTAAATTGCAATTTTCTTCATTTTCTTCAATTGACCCTTTTTTTTGCTTTTGGACTACGAGGAGAAACTCTGCACAAGGGTGTCACAACTCCAGTAAGTAGCTCAAGGCAGAAACCAGAATACAATGTCCGTATTTTAAATGTGCTCTATGACAAAAAAAATCCTCAAATATGTGAATGCAAGAATACCAAATCACAAATACCATAAACCACAAACCAAAACTAAATCAAAGCTTTTCAAGTCAGGATTACTAAGAACTATTTTTGCCATCTTTTAAATGAGTTATAAATGTACTGTTGTCATCTGGTGCTGTTTGTAGAGGATTCAGACATTTTTTGGTCTAGAACTGTCACATGGGGCCATGAAGGAGGACATAATGAGCCTTACAGGACAAATTAATAAAGATGTAGAGATTAAGCAGGATGTTTGCCGCTAAATAACATAGCAATCAAAACGTAGAAATCTGAACAAAAGCATAATTGAACAGCACTATTGAGCAACATTTGAGCATTCATATGGAGTTCTTCACATCGTCATAAGGGGCTTCTCATTGTGTGTCTATGGCAGTCACTTCACTTAATTCAGTCCATGGCCTGATAAACTTCCATTGCAAAACCCATACTAAATTTGTTTAAAATATTATATACACGCCAAATGATATATTTAGTTGTATGTACATGAAGGACATTAGGAGCTGTGTAATTACAGAAGCCCTACCTTTGCAGAAAATAAACTTCTAAAATTTTAAGTGTTGATCTTAGAGGCCATCATAAAGCAGATGACTCAGATATGAAGTGTACCATTTGCTAATACATGTTTCTACAACTCCAAATCTAAGCAATTAGACATAATACACACATTTTCCTGGTTAACCCTGTTGTACTTAGATTGCCCTTAGATTTCAGAGCACTACTAATTTGTGTAATTTTTTTTAATCCGTATTATCTCCGCCGGGCTCTAATTATAGTGTGTGCTCATCATTACTGGAGGATAGCTGATAAGGAACTGGATTAAACCAAATATGCTGAAACCTAAAAAAAAAATTATGAAAAACCCAGAGCCAGATAAGAATTCCCTACTACATAAATATTACATTATCACACAGATTGTCATGCAAAACCCTAAAATTCATCTCACTTTTTCTAGATATAAAAGTTGTCTTATCGAGTAAAAGGGATTTTATTTGCACAACATAAGCTCCACAGTAGCAATTAATTAAAAATCAATAAGGTCTGCAACTAAATTGCAACTGTGAATGATTTACTTTGTATATTTTACTAATACTAGTGGAATGACAGAATCACTTGTAGTAAACAAGAATTCTGTTTGTTCAATGTTTTGTCTCATCACCACCAAAAACATCAATGTATCTTTATTGAAATCTTTTGTGAATTTGATGTAGAACATAATTTTGAAGTGACAGGAAAGCAACACGTGAACTGAAAATCACAATAAAAATCTGAATCAATATGTGGTAGAGACACGTTTTCTTGCATCTAGAGTTGCGTGTCTTTTTAAGGGGGGCATGTCGTATTCTGCCCACTCTTTCATGCAAAACAACCCAAGTCCAGTAAGACTGGAGCAGGAGCATTTTTAGGTCTTGCCACAGACTCTCAATTTAGATCTGGACTGGAAGAAAGACCTTTACACCAGCTCTACATCTTTTGCAGCCTCTAACTGGTTTTTTGTGACTTCCCTGTATTTAGCACCATCCATATCCCCATTGCCACAGTGATCAGCTTTACTGTCTGAGCAGAAGGTTAGCATCCCTGCCACACGATGCTTCCTCATCCTTTGTTTTCTGATGGTGAGTTAAATTTTAGTCTCATCTTATAGGAACACCTGCTTTGCTTTCTTACCATTCTTCCACAAAGACCAGAAATGTGAAATGCATGAACAATAATAATCCCAGAAACAGTTCCTACTTCCTGAAAGGTAGATCTCTGCTGCTCTTCTAAAGTCAGCATGAGCCACCTGTCAGTTTAGATTGAAAGCCATGTTTTGGTAGGTTTGCAGTTAAACCACATTATTTTTTGCTTGTGGATTTGAACAGAACTCCATAAGAAAACTAAGAATAAACTTCACAACTCTATCCCTGGTCTTTTGTTACAGACGTGACAATTACTCAGGTAGACTTCAATAGTTATGGGACTTCTCAAAATAATTGTTGCAATAAGTTTTATTTAGGGCTGTCAGATTACAAAAGGACTGACTAAAAGATGTCTGTCAAACTTCAGATTTTAATCAGTATTTAAAAATAGCATGCATCATATTCAACAAAACTTTATGTTGTCGTATTTTAACACTGAAGTTTGTGGTGAAACTGACAAAATTTGAAAATTTTTGCAAGGCAATTCATATTCACAGCTCGGGGCATCTGTTTAACCTTATAAAAAAACGAAGCTATGCTTGACGTGACCGGGTTTGGTGGGAAACACAAGCTCATCATCTCAGTGTCACAGCAGCCTTGCTCCGTGTCTAACCCGAGGGAATACTGCACGCTGCCATCAAGTAATGGTCCAGCTAGGCCACGCTGATATGTTTTACCTCCAAGCTCTGAAAATCAGGGGAATCGGGCTCATTTGCAAATGTGCTCAAAATCTTTTGCACCCCGGAGAGAGGACTTTGCCTAGGGCAGCATTTAGTGATCGGCAGCCTTGGCAGCAAAGATAAGAACGCATCCATTCACAAAATCCAAACCCACTCGGGGGGGGAAAGTGCTTATATCACAGGGTTCGAAGCATCGACATTGCCCTGCATCCATCGCTCCTTTCCTCATGTAAAATATATTTTCTGCCTCACATTTCTGTGTGTACACCATGAATATAAACCAAGTCTAACAGGCTTCATATGCTATGTTTCGTAAATGCTATGTTCATAAATGAAACATAGCATGGTGAAATAAACTATCACTCCCACCACACCCCAGGCAGCATGGATAACATACTATTGTTATTCAGCTAAGGACAATGTTTTCCTTTCTTAAGGTGTGTTGTGGGAGTGCATAGTCAATCCTCACTGTTATGGAGGCATCCTGATATTGAGCAGTTGTAACCTCACCTGGCACCACTTCACCCATCAACATTTTCTTAGAATGTTAAATGCTGGAGTCAAAAAGGTGTAGAGATAATTTCTTTTCAATCCAAAGTTTAAATGTTTATTAATGTCTTTAAGTGCATCTGTTTTTCTCTTTATGTTCTCTCGTCTCCCATAGATAGTACTCCTGGGTAAGTCAGCCCTTCTGTGTTCGGTTGTGCATCTTTCCTAGATGGAGCTACTGGCAGAGCTATTGAATCTACAGAAAGTATCCCTGGCTCAGTGCCTCTGTGTTTAGCCATGCCTCTTTCCATAAAAAACTCTTATCTGCATAATTAATTGCTTACAATGTTTTTTTTTTGTTGTTGTTCTTGGGGTACATCACCCCAAAAATCATCCCAATATCCAGTAAACTTATCCCAAAATGTTCCCCTTTCACACCAGTGTCAACAAGCTGTAAAGGTAACTTCTTTTTAGAGTTTGATCCCATTTTTGTGTGGATCAATTATGGCTGCAGGGGAAAGGGGAAAAAAAAAAGAAAAAAAGATTGCCTTTTGTTTTCTTTCACAATTGCTGTTTGTGTTACTGCTGCCTTTGCAACCCTGCCGCCTCATAGGAGGATTTTGCATTTTGAGCACGCTGTTTCGATCATGCCGGCGAGCGTGTCATCAGGGTGCCTCAGCATCCTTGATGTATTGCACACCGACTGGAGTGCATGTATTTCCTCCCTGCATGTTTTACCAATCTTGCAGACGTCCAACTGCTATTTCAACATGCCAATGAATCAACCGCCAGAATGCGCTCCCAGGAATACATCTGGGTATTGATGAAGACATCTTGCAGGAGCAGTTGTCATTTTAAGTGCTGCATTCGAGGCTAAAGATGGACATCACAATGCTTTTACAATCAATCACTTTAAATTAGAGGACTATGGGAGGGGATCATTTCCAAGGTGTGGCTTTGCTTAAAGTGCATTGCACGGACACCATCAGCAAGCTTGCAGCTATTCTTTGAGCTAACGAGTTGTATCGGCGTAATTCATTACGCAATTTCAAGTGACAGGGGTGAAATAATGATGGGTTGCAGCAGCATTGGAAATGATGCCAAGAGCTTCATAATAGAGGAATCTTTATTGATTCAGATGGGTGTAGGGGAAGGAGGTCGATACAGCTGATACCTCTCAGTTGATCTTAAGAGAGGTGAGGTCCCAAGTGAAAAATGATCCATTAGAGGGGATGTGAAGCAGCCTCGGAGTGCATTAAGTCACTGTTCAAGGCTTTGCCACTGTCCTGTACAGCTTTATGTTGTCTTTTTACGGCTTGCTCAACAAATTGGAGGCTCAAAAGTTGAATCTTAAATAACTCCGTCAGATAAAATCCTTGACATTTTTTTTTTTTTGCTTCGTGTAGTTGATGTGCACCTCATATAACTTGGCAATCCCTGTATCATAGCAACAAATACCAGTGTTAAGCAGCACATTAGCTTACATCATTTGCAATGAAGGAGGATGGAGAACCGAAGTGAAAACGTAACAAAAAAAGTAAAGATTTGGAATGTTTATGAAAGAAGGAAAAACTTTTGCTTATCAACATACCACTACCTCATCCACAAATGTGGACACGTTAGATGCGGTGATGCTTGAAACCATTTTCCCGTAAACTCATCCAGTCTTTACAGGGAGACAAACAAGCAGAGACCACATCCCGAATCCTCATCCAAACAGAAAAATGTCCAACAGGGAGTTTTACTATGTCTTACCAACAAAAGATGAACGGTCCTCTGGTTCTTAAAAGGGTGTTTTTATGGACTGACTTTGATAGAAAGTATAAATGACACTGATGGGAGTCAAATTGACTGTGTGTAATTTGATCTATAGCCAATATGATTGGAATGGACTGGATTGATTAGAAATTAATCCGATTAAAACAGACTTTTACAAAACATTTTAAGTATTGTCCCTTGTTGTCTTGTTTACTTTTGTAATGTGACATTTGTTGAATTTGAGATATTTAAATAGGCTAAACTGAATGGACAGATGGCCAGTATTATTCTATCACTGTTTCTAAAACCTAATCTTTAAGCAGGTATTTTCGCTAGTCTGCTTTACTCACATGCAGGGGCAGACTGGCATGCAGGACTACCAGGGATTTTCATGGTGGGTTATTGGTTTTGTGGGCCAGTAGAGAAGCAGTCATGCCCATCCCATAGCAACACAGCATGCTTTGTTTAGCAATGCAGCGTGCAGCAGCAGAATGGACCTGTAAATATGTATAGGAGCACTACACGACCAGCCAGCAAAGGTCAGAAAAACTCGTCCCATACAGCCTGGTCTACAAAAACAACTTGCTTCTATGATGTTTATTAAAAATTCAACAGTCACAAAACAGAAAAGTGTCATCTGTCCCTACTAGTGCCCTGTGTGTCTCTCGCATCCAGCAGAGAGATAAGTCTGGTTCCAGTGTGTCATGCAGGGCTGACCCAAGGCAGAATGGGTCCCCCTTATGGTCCTCTCCTCCTGTTCCGAACACCACTAGCAAATATTTCAATGCAGTTCATCTGGTAAAGAGAGCCAAAATCAATCGGCAGAGCATAAAAGCAGTCATTGGTTAATTATGTCCTGAGAGGTATTTGTGAAGACACCAAGCTTAAGATTTAACTCATAGCGTCAGATTGAAGCTGTGGTAACAATAATCAAGTTAGGAATATTATTCTCTACACTTCAACAAAGTAAACTTGTCGATCAAATGTTAGATTTAAATTCTAAGCCATTTACAATCTTTTCTCTGTGCTAAATCCATTAAACTTGATAGCATTCTCATTTTTAGTAAACAAATGTTAAAATTTTAGATCTGTGGTTTGTGTTAAAATTCAAGTATTTATGGGAGGCCCCTGTAGGTCTGAGGGCCCTATGCAGCTGCTGAGTTTGCTTTGCCTTGGACCAGCTATGTCATCATGTCATACCTATGTTGAATATTACCTGCTAATCACTGACGCTAAATGCAACATTAAATAAATTTGAGAGTTAAAAAGAAAAGCCATCCAGGAGAGTAGAATAGCAAGTGCAAAAATGTCTGACCTGTTTAGTGATCCTTCCGCTAGTTCTGGGTCTGGTATCTCCTCTAGACATGATGAAAGGTCAGACTTAAGTCAAGTTAGCATTGTTTTATTTTTCTAAATTAACGTTTTTTCTTGTTGTTATGGCTGTTGAATATTATATAGCCCTTTACACAATAACTATGCACTAGTTATTGTGTAACTAGTGTATAGTTACACTAGTTACACAATAACTAGTGTGTAACTAGTCACTCACACTTACATATAGTGTGAGTGATGATGACCCAGATGAGACAATAAAAAGCCAGAGGGCCCAAAGCTTAGATTTTCCAGTTATTCAGGTAGTTAGATTTTATGTTATAGTTTACCTTATAGGTGATGTATTACTGTTGCTCTAAAATATACTGGCCAACTCAGAAATTAGCACTGTAATTATATATATATATTTATAGGCCTAAATGAAAAATTTCAACCAATATATTAAAAATTTCGATATATATATATATAAATAAAATCAGACCTCTCTTTTAAAAGTTCGAGAGAGGCTTCATATGCAATTAAACTTCAAACCCTTGAATCGCTTAACCGCAAATATCTTTCTGTGTAGGAGAACAGAAAGTGAAAGTGTTTTGGTTGGTCAGATCTGGAGGGACTTCAGAACATGAACATGTATCTGCAATCTCCAGTGCAACAATACGTGATTTACAGTATGCTGCAACATCTGCCTCTTGTGAGCAGTCATCTTGTAAAGACATTTCCCAGACATTAATCTGAGATTATAGTCAAAATTTGGAAGCAGGACAGGCAAGGGATTACAAACTCCTCTTGTCAGTTTTATTCTGCAGAAATGTGAAGTGATCACTAGAGGCAGACTGAATGTGAATTCACATCACACTGTTTTGAAATCCTGACAAAATCCTGAATGTAACCTAATCCAAAGGTGAAAAAGGTCACAGAGGTGTCGATAATGTGCGGCTGTGTATGCACTACTCACTATCTCTCAACAGTTTTCGCATAACATAATTTAATATACCATGCGTAAGTCTTTCCTTCTGTCTAATATATGGAGTCTTGTTTTTGCTATGCTGTCAAATATTTCTGAGATAAAGTTTTCAAAACACACATTCAATTAGAGGTGAACTACCGTGAACCGGACCCTGTGGATCATAACTATAGATGAAGCTTCACCCTGCCTTGACCTGTGGAAATTAAAACACCCCATGACGATTTGCTCTATTTATCGAATAAAACACGCCCATGAGTCCGGAGTTGCAAATTTGGTTAATTATTGTACGATGTTTGCAGATCAAAAGCAGGCCTGCGTTAGGCAGTGTTGCACAAAGAACAGGTGAGAGACTATTGATTTAACTTGCTATTGAACGGTTGCAGGGAGAAATCTTTGCTGCAATCTGCTACCCAACCTTATCTGCTCTCCCCTGTTTCAGTGCACTACTTTTCCAGCAAATACACTATAGCAGCAGGAAATAGGTTGCGGCATGAGTGATTCCTTCTCTTATTTCTGCAACTGTCGTACGAAACAAAAGCAAAAAGTAAAAAAAAAAAAAAAAAAAAGACTGACTAATTGTAGTTACAAAAGCAATTCTTTAGCTACTGTCTGAGTATAAAAAGGATTGTTTGTCTTAACGCTACTCTGCAAAAGTGCCAGAGTTTCCGGTCATTCAATCAGCAGTGCTTTTGCCAGATGAATGCTCATTGATGCAGCGTGCTGAATGACACTTGAAATCCTCTGTAATTTCAGTGAGTCATTTAATCTACTGTGTGATAAAAGGCATTTTGATTGTGGCATAATTCCAAGTCTCAGGGAAGAAAAAATGTTCATGAATTGCTGCTTTTAGGTAATTTAAAATTCCCAGTAAAGTGTGGAAAAATAACATTTGTCTACATTCAAGAGGTTTGTTATTATACAAAGTGTCCATGAATTGTACAACCCTGCATTTTCTATGTTTTTTTATGCATACCATTTTGAGCTCTGGTAGTAATTTTACTTTTAAGTTGGAACTACACAGTTAGTACACGAAAACCTTGGACAGCACAGTGGGTCAATACTTTGTTATTTCAAGTTTATACAGTTTATTCACAGTTTAGTGCTTGCGGATTTGCCTATTTGCAGGTTTTCTCCAAATTATAATCAAAGTGTGTATTTGCAGATTTTTTTTTTTTTTAAATCGAGCAATTGTACAAAACAACATTTTGGTTATCAGCTTGTTTTGAAGGGGGTAAAGCAGTTGTATTTCTTGTCATGTTATTTCTCTCTGTGTCCCTAATAACTTTATTTCAAACCAGAGACATACCGGAACAAAATACAACACCGACACCAGAGCACACGATTTAAGGTCAAAACTAAATTGATGTTCGAAGGTTGCAGTTTTTCAAGGACATATGGAAATTGAATTAAAATTTGTAGCATTAACTTTCACTAAAATACTATTTTAATGTAGTGCTTTTCTGTTCACTAAACCAATGTTTTGATTAGTGCTTTAGGGTTAGCGCAACAAACATTTTAATTAGTGGTGCCCATCACTGGTGTTTATAAAAGCTTTGTTAAATAAATTAACAAGTAGCTTCTTTTTTCTTGTTTGTGTACCAACTATGAAAGATGGTAGCATATTGCTGTTAGCATATTTTGCAAGGAAGATGAAATAATGTCTGAATCCAGACTGGTAAACTTTACTTTAGATGACTGAAACGTGAAAACTAGTGGATGTCCCAACAAGAAAATTATAATAGAAACTAAAAGACACATCCAAGCATTATCTTATGTAAAGGTCTTAGAAATCTTCAACTCAAGACCTATTGAAATTCTTAGAACCATGCATAAAAGCCAAGTTTGGGAGGGGAAGCAATGCCATTTCAAAAAATTTTACAAATCTGCCAGGAACAGAGGTCACATTTTCAGGCAGAATTATACCAGAGGCTCAATAATGGCTGCAAGTAGTTTGTTCTTAACAGTCAAGTTGAAAAGGAACATGTGTGAAAATATTTAAATATTGATATGTAATGTTGACCCTATGCATTACAGTAGAATACTCATTTTTAAATATCTACTCTCTGTTTTAAAAAGTACGTAAAATTAGGTGAACTTTTTAGATGTTCCCTTCAGAAAGCTAAATAGTAAATCTTTGAAGCCAAAAACAAATATGGCCGTCTTGTCAACAAACTGGAAGTGCAAATTCAGGGTTTTCTCTGCAAGACAAAAATCGGTTTATGAATGCAAAACACAAAATCTCATTGCAGCTCAGTTGATTGTTTCCGTGTTTGTTCTCATCCGTGCAGTCAATCAGATGCCACATTTGTGTCTGATTATACCAAAGGTAATCTCCGAGGAAATACTATGAACCCGCAACATTAAGCCTCTGAGCCTTTGAGCAGCAGGGCACACTTTTTTTCCCCCAAATATATGTCCGCTCCTTCATGGCTGCCCAGCCGTCACACAGAAGGGCACTGACTGTATACAGCTGCATATGAACATAACACAAACTGCCAAGTGTGATAAGACTGGGAATGAGGCTTCAACACCAATTTTGGTGACGGAAGACAAATGACTGCTGGTCGGCTTGTCGTTGCTTTGTGTAGCCAAGGAAGCCTTCCTTTTGTTTTTTCTCCCTCCGTCTGTGAGAGTGTTATTTATAGTCTGTGTATATGCATGCTGATTTCTGTTCTTTCCAGAAACACGGGCGGATAGTCTGAGCTGAAATATACTTTAAAAATGGCCAACTGTTCCCACATAACGGTCTATGCTTTTATTTATACATCTGTATAAGATTATGCTATGTATGTTTTTACTCCTAAAATACTTAACGAAATGCCCCAAATTTCTCCTAGTCCAAGCATACTTACTGCTTTCTCACATGTGCAAACAGCAAGACTCAGCAACTTTGGCTTACGAGAACATTTCACATTCTTACACTAACTTCTGTTCATTTTTTTTATTTTTTTATCTGCTACAGCGTGAGAGGTCCATTGTAAAGGAGCCCCCGGGCTGCTGTCCTCTTTGCCACTTGAGCTCGCCTTGTTGTCGACTCAGCGTGTCGGACAGGCTTCCCGGGCAGCTACAATGCCACGGCTGACATGTCGGATGGTTAGAAGCGTATGAGCTTGTGCAGGTGTTATGAGGTCAGTGGTTGCCAGCGGCCGGATGCCTGAGAGAGAGGGGGAAAGAAAGCGACATAGCAAGAGAGAGAGCGCACACAGTTCCCAGAAATCACCTGCTGTGCAGCCTGGTGTGCTGCATATTGCCTGATCACAGCTAAGCGAAAGTGCGGGGCAACTGTGAGGGAGCACAGTCATTGGAAGTCGTTGCATAAATTACAAGGGTTTTATTTTAATTACATGGGCAAACATAATATTTTCTGGACATATAGTGATTTCCGGTTACTGCAATACTCTAACCTGCTCGTACCATTAGATGCCTGGAAGGCTGATCTTTTTCTTACACTTTAAAAGGGAGAACTTTGATTTAGTTCATTCACCCATTGTGTGGGGAGAGCACCAGGGTGCGTTTCTTTAAATCACGACAGATGTTGCCTTCAACACACCCTGGGTGGATTATGCTAAGCTAAAGACTGGACTCTAGCTTTGATCAGCTTTATCAAACGACAATGCTCCTTGGAGCATCAGCTGCCAACAAAATCCTACCTGTGTGGTTGATAGAAAACAAGAGCCGCCTGTTTTTTGATGGGTGTCTGGCAATGTGTGGTGACCTTAACGTTGACAAATACACTACATCAGCTGATTAAATTACTGTTGGTATGATTATAAATATGCCCATCATGTATAACTTTATGACATATTGGCTTTTCTGCCAAATCGGCCCTGACTTGTTCGGGCAAGAACTCTACTGAACCCTTAAAGGTGGGCTGTGGCATCTGCCATGACCATCTTAACACCATTTGTTTTGAGTACTGAAAAATACAAGGCACTGCCTTCATAAATCACTGCCTTTGTACGGTACACCCCACAAATGCTCGATTGAATTGAGATCTGGTAAATCTGCAGGTGAAGCCAACACCACAAAATGGTTGCGTTGAAATATATGGCATCTGAAATGATCTACTCTACCAATAGTCTTTTGGGAATGGGATATTGAAAACACAATGCTGATTAGAATTCAATATATAGTACTGCCCTAGTTGATAAATGTAATAAGACAATTCTCATCATTCTTTGAGTTGATGGAGATTTTTTAAGTATGAGAGAATGTAGAAAAGCCTCTGCCTGTATATTTGAGTCACAGCCTATTTTCATACATTTTACTGAAGTTATTAGCTGTCAAAGCAGGAACAACGTGAGCCTCATGTGTGGTGCATCTGAAGAAATCCATAGCAGATGTTTCAAACAAATAACAAAAGTCAGTTTAGCAACAGACTACCAGCTCAAATCTAAAGAAAGCAACAACCAGCAGTTGGAATGTCAACAACCAAAAAGTATACATTGTTGATCAGTCAAGATGAAAATCATAACTGCTTGAGGCATCTCTTGATTTAATCGATATTCTGAGGGTGATCTTAGCAATATCATTATTGTTGTCATTCACAAACAGCCCTGGTAATTTGTTGTAGTCCTTGTAGAGTACGGTTGTAGTAGTGTCAGTTATTAATGCCACCGTATGATGTTTACATTGTTTATCCATTTAGACCCAAAAGAATGCCATGAATGAATCCTTGTGCAGCACGCAGGATCCAGACATGACTCTGACAAAGCACCTCTCATATTCTAATGAACTACAGTAATGAACTGTGTAAAATTATGCATGCGATTAGAGTTTTGTTGAACAAGCCATTTGAGCACTAACTATAATAGCCCCCAATTTTATGGCTGGATTTACAGGCAGTAATCATCTCAGAGTCCCGCGCCAGATCTCATTCTGTGTGACTGGTGTTTGAGAGTGATTATTTTTTTGTTAATGCTCCTGTAATTAAATGCATGCTTAAAGTCTCAGAGCGATTACAGTTTCTGACAACTAATTGCTCCAAAATCAGATCACAGCATGAATGAGAAGCAAATCTGCAGGTTTTCAACGCTACCTTTTATTTTCAGCGTTACCTTTTAACATACATAAAACTGCTTAGATGCCTCTTAATATTATTACCATAGCACCAACAACAAAAAAAAGTATTTGCCCTATGTGGTTAACTGGAAATGGCTTTGTAACCTTTTTCCAGATCAAAAGACACTATAATGTTCACCAGTTGCAGAATTTCTTTTGGCCAGCAGTGTCCAAGTAAAGTCCTCCAGACTTGCTATCCAACATGTCCGAATCAAATGGCTAAATTCCCTCATCAGGCTGCCATTCATCTCTGCAGAGGCCTGGTTACGAGCCTTTCATTTGGTTCTGGTATGTTGGAAAAGTGATGCAACTGCAAGTTCCTCTAGAGGACAGGACTTGAGAAAAGCTTTAGGTCTTATATCCTATTTCATGTTCTCAGATGGGGTCTCTTTAAATAATTTCTTGATTCTACAGGTCTTGTAGCAATCAGATGTCAGTGTGGTGACTGAAACTGAACCATAGAAAATGGGCCTAATAACACTTCATTCATGACCTAGCCATAGGGCTACTACTCTTTTCAACACAACCCAGGTAAGTCTGGAAATGTATATGGGTACAAATGCTTTTTTTCAATGTGCCTTATTCACCTCTTGCTGTGTGTTTGAGTTTAAATGTTATTTTCTCCCAGATCCATTTCAGTACAATTATTAACATTTGTGTGAGTGAAGCTGAATAGAAAAATCACACTCCTGCTGTTCACACTTCTGAGCAATCATGGCTCTGAGCGAGAAACAGCCCGGCCGATTCATGCTGTCATGCAACACCTTATGAACACACTGTCTGCATACAGTATCTGAACGCTTGTACTCATCAACTCCACAGACAAATTGTCCGTAACGAAAGCAGTTCAACCTACTTCAGAGCTGAAAAACAACAAATAAGGAAAACTTTTGAGAAGACACTTGAAACAGCTAAAGCAGGAAGAAAGACCCCTTCTGAGTATATCTGAACTGTATGAGTTAAGGCTTTAAAGCATCCACACTGCTAATCGGTGTTGACAAGTTTTACTGCGGTGGTAAAAAAGTTACCTTCTACCACCAAGTTGTGTTGATGTGCCATTGGATGTTTTTAGTGCAATAAAAAATACCAGAGACTCTGTTACTGTGGGCCTCACCTTGATTGTCCGTGATGTCCCATGGTGTTTTAAAGCTCTGTGTGAACCCAGCTGGACATCATGTAACAAAGCCAAGAGGATACTGACAACATAGCTGTAAATAAAGTATAATTATTAGGCTTTAAAGAGCTCAACTGGATTCCAACCAGCTGTGAAGCTTAACTAGAAATTGAAGAATGTGTACAGACTGCAAAACCAACCTTTGAATATTTTAAAAATGAGTAGAATAATGTGCTTTGAGTAGTTGAAGGCTGAACCAGAATCAGAACAGGGCATTTTGGGGTATTTATTCAGTATTTCTACACAAATGAGGAAGTAGAAGAAAATGTTTTTGAGTTAGATTTTAAGTAGATTAGAAGACTGCACTACAAAACTGCAGTTCTCATTAGAACTTAAGCAGGCTACTCCTCGCTACGACTGTGCTAAATTGGAGCCTCACAATACCTTTGTGTTTAACAAGGATCACTCTTAAAACCAGGTAACTGGCATAGCATATAAGTACTTAACTTGAAGAAATGTTCAGTAATACACCGATAAATCTGTCAGTGACCAAAACCAGGCTTTGATAAGTTCTGACTGGTGAACCCTCTAAGCTCGCACCAGAAATCCCAAATTTAGTAACGAATGTCTACACTTGCCAGTCAGGGATTGGGGGTTTATATTATAACACAATGTAGCTGAAGCACTAATAATCCAAACTGATTGGATTTCACATCCATCACGGCACCACATTGGGTAAAATACCTTTTCAGTTATTTTCTTAGGATCCACGATCCTTCAGTCTGACCCGTTTCCTCTGGTACAAGATAAAACTCACCTCCGCTTGCAGGTTTGAAGATAAATTGTACAATTTAAGTTGTTGCAATGACAACTCAAGTAATGCACAAGCATGAATGAATTAACACACAGAAGTTATTCTTCACCCTGCATGTGGCAAAACCCAACAGAAAAAAAGTCATTTCCCATCAAGTATATAAATAAGATTTATTGTTTAGCTACAATATTATGCATAAATGTTTCCCTCTGCAAAGCATTAGTTTTAACATACAAACAGTCTATTTATTTAGATGGAGTTTGATGGAAGCGATCTGCTAAAGGCCTGTATGCACAACATTGCATTTATTTTATGCACAGAAAAAAGATTTTTATGCTTATTTATGTAATAGAAGAACCACTGGGTCCACTCAAGAAAAGTGTTTTCCACTATCCATAAACCAGGATGTTTACCAAGTAAATCAATTGGTAAAATTCTTCTTAAAACAAAACAGAATAAAAATTACAGCCATTTCCTTTGATATATTCAAAACTCTTCTTTAGCTCTCAGAATGTAAGCATAACAGGGCTTCATGCCGTATAATATCTGAAGTGTGAGCAGCAGTAGCAGTGCATCATGATTAAACAGTCGCGTGGGCAGGAGCGAATGAGCTCCACATTTGTCACCAGAAGAGTTTAACGTCCGTCAGAGCCTGCCAGCGGAGGTGCGTCTGCCACCGAGCAGGAACAGAACAGGCCAGATTGCGTGGTGAGGGAGGCCTTGGCACGTGACCAGGCGAATCAGAAGCACTCCTCTGATCTCCCAATGTGCTGTGGAGCTGCCCTATTCCCTCAATGCAACGCCAAACACCTGCTTGGCCTGATTGTTAGACTCGGAGCTCTGTCATCGGCGTAGGCCGTCCAAACGGTGACACGCTCAGCTTTCAGCAGCACAATGATTGATGTCAGACTTTGGGACAATTCAAACCTCTGCTGGGGAGCTGTAGCATTAAATACTGGAAAAATACATGTTCGCCATGCCCCTTGTAGAGCCACTCATGTTCAATGAACAGAAGGTTATAGATTACAATAATGAAATTATTTTTGGTTGCAGCTCTCATCAGCAAAAAAGTAAAATATGAACATGTGTTGCTGAATGGAAGACTGCCCATTTTGTTTTGCTTTGAGCTGTGTCACCTCCAAATTTAAAACACATTGCTGAGGTAAGCCCCCCACAAAAAAAACCCTAAACTTTTCTAGTAATTAAAAACGTTTTAAACTTGTTTGAGGTGTGTGTTTCATATTACAAAATGAATTACTGGTGAAAATAAAATTTCTAGTAGTGAAACAATATAATCAGCTTTGGAGACAAGAAGACATACTGCCTTAGTCGCTTAGATTCAATAAACAAGACGACAACATTTTCTAATATTCTAAGAAAATGCAGAATCACTAGTTTTTACAACTTTTTAATGAATCTGTATTAAGTGTAAAACATCCCACAGGTTTCACTAGTCTATTTATCAAGGTGTTTTTTATTCCAAAGGCTGTCACTAAATGGCAAATCCTCCTTTTTTTTTTCTTTTGTTTTCCCAAATTATTATTGAACATGATTTTAAAACATTTATCATAAAGTTAATTATCCAGTTTAGGTTTAACAAGTATTCCGTATTTTCTTAGGACTGAATATTCAAGTTACTGCAACACAAGTGATTATGCAGTGCTAAAGACATTTAGTCAGATTGAATGTTTTACATTTTGGATAGAAATGATCACAGACTATACTCATTTAAAAAATAAATTAGTGCGTCATAGTTTAGAGTTGATAATAATAATAATTTCACGTCACATCTGAGAGCATTTCTGGTACGCCGTAGAAAAAGGAATCAGTTATGGACCACTTAAAAAACATATGGTCTCTATTAGCAGACTCCATGAAAAATCAAATATAAATACTCCTATTAGAAGGAAAACATTCTAAATTATTACCAATCCTTTTCTACATGTATTCTGACATTTAGTTTCAGTTTCTGTCTTCTTTGGTAGGGATCTAGCAGCAGTCCACATCTCCACTTCATAATATTTGCCCTCTTGACCGGACATGCGCTCAGGTCGAGAGGGCTCAGGTTCTCGGGACATTTCTTATCCACAGCCGTCGTCAAGTTACACCACAGATCTATCGTATTTATTTATGCACTCTGGCAAGGCCATTCTGAAACATTCACTTTTCTCTCCAGAGGTCCTTCTTTTGTTGATTTAGCGGTACTATCGGAAAAATCTCTTACCTTCGGCTATCTAGCACACCGCTGAAGGTTGTGGAGTAGAACTGACAGCTATTTGGAACTGTTCATCATTACAACTACCTAGGCAAAAGGTCTATAGAGTTTCATCACCGTAATGCAACACTACAGAATATTTGTCACAACATATATGGAAAAAGTTTAAATGTTATTTATTGTAATGTCACAAATATCTCGCCGTTTAACAGCAGTGCGCTCACTTTTGACAGTCATTGCAAACGCAAACTGTTGAGATTAAATTGATATCATATACGTCATATCCGGGGCTTCTAATAATAGCTTATGCTTAATCCACCGGACAAAGTCTCACGCTGACAGCGACAGTGAAGCTACATGAGTCAAACTCTATTTTCAAGGCAAATATTGTGTTTTAATATTGCTAGAGCTTGTTGTAGAAGATATTAAATTCCCAGTAAAAGTTCGGCAGCAGGTATCAGTCAGGTGAGAAACTAAATTCAAAATGTTCATGAATACATTCACTAGCAATTGAAAAGACGCCTATAGACATGTTTCAGAACAGCACAACATGTGCAGGTAGTTTTGAAACCATACGTTAGGAGACAAAAGGTGACACAGGTGACTAGTACGAGTTCAGTACTACGTCACTAGGTGACAGGAATCCAGCAGGAGCCAAGATGTTAAGTTATTGGAACAGTGAGCAGCTTTCAGAGTGAAAAATAAAAAGTGCTTAGCAGGTAAGTAGGTGATGAAATAAAAGCAAAAGTGACAGGAGTTGTTTTAGCTTGACGGTCGAAGGAGCGCTAGACAAAGAGGTCTGGATTGAAGAGGAGGGAGGGGGAAAGATAAGGCTGTATGGGGGGGGTGGCGACAGATAAATGAGGCCATCTCTAGCTCAGGGAGGAGGAGAGAGTTACTTGCAAGATCCCTCGCGATCTGTACCTGCCAAGTCCCTACCCCAAACAGCTGCTAGAAACTCTGAGGGTGTGTAGCGGCTCACGCCCTCAGCACATCCATCTTTTACCGAGTCTAATTCAGCTGCACCCAGCTCTGCTTGTGCCGTTTGATGCGGCATTTAACTTTAACAGAAACGTGTCATTAGAGGCTTATCAGTCATGAAGTATTAATGGAGGAAACAAAAACTATTCTCCTGTGATCACCCTTCAGTTTTATTCCTGTTAGATGTCTGATAGCAGACACTTTGGTCGCCTTGTGTTGGCGTCGACACTCAAATTCTTTCATGATGATGCTTTGACAAACTCGCGTCTCTTTTGGCTCAGTAGAATTTTTTTTTTTTTTGGGGATTCATAGAGGCGTGTAAAACTCCTCACTTGTCTTTTGTCTGCACCGTCACTTACAACCTGCCACTCATGGCCACTCGGTAAGAGTTGCACCTACATTGGTGGGTTATGTAAAGCGGCTGGTTAGAGCGCTGCCCAGCAATCCTTGTGCGATGATGGAAGTCCATTAAAGATGTTCTGTTATTCAAGCAGCATGGGTGTTCTCTTACTCATAAACTGAAAAGTATTTCAATTAGCTTTTCTTTTCCTTTTTTTATTTTTGCCTGGCCCACAGCTGTTTGCATCTTTAATAAGACACCTCTGTAGGGAGGATGATGCGAGTTTTCTTAAAAGGTGTTCAGAGAATAGAGATTGAGATTTGATCAAATGTATCCATACAGGAGTACATTCACAGCGTTTAATGATTTTATTATCTTTGTGATCAAATCTTGATTTGAAACTAAGATCAGTGAGTCGCTCTTTTGTGCCAAACATGATGCAACTTATTTACCAATGTGGTGCAGTGCAGCAGGTACAACCTAAAAGTAATTTTTAAATGATCATTTCACTTTTTAAAATTGAGACAGGCTGCCAAAATACCTGGCCTTGTTAAAAACAAAAGAAAACAAAAAATCTGTCCAACGTTTTGAGTGAAAAATCTAGAGGTATTGATCAAATTCTGGGGGATTAAGTTCACTAGTTACACCAAGGTAAGGTTACTCCCTGAACTGTGGAGTCAGTGAGTAACTTAAGAACTTGCCTGACAACCTGAATTAGGCTAAAATGTGTCAAAAAGCATCACATTGTCCTCTAATTTAAGAAATTCAAGAACAGATGACAAATATGTTAACATGCATCAGTCTGAAAAGGCTTACAAAGGCCTTTTACATATCTAGGATCTCATTATAAAGCACATTTTATACAACAAACGTACACTTAATGTGCTAGGAAGGATATCTAAAAATAGAAAAAAAAAACAACCAACGAGGCATATGAAAAACAACAATTCAAGCAAGTAATCGGACATACATAGAGACGTAAAACAACCCGCAGGAAAAAAAAGATCTTATGAAGATGCCATAAAAGAAGAGTATGAAAGATGTGACCGACTGATGAACCAAAGATACACCAAGAGAGGATTGACAACTTATCAAGGAGGTCACAAAACATTGAAACCAGATAACATCTAAAGCGCTGCAGCTTTCAGCTCCCTCACTTTAATTTTTGATTTCGCTGTAAGACGGATGGAGGAGTAAAACAAAGGTATTTGCCAAAAAAGATTTTGATGATCCTCAACAATTTCGTAGAAATGCTGTGCATACTGACAAGAACAAAGGGGAGCTCTCTTCACATCTCGCACAGAACAAACTGGCAGTCAAACATAGTGGTGGTAGTGTGTTTGTCTACGGCTGATTTGCTGCTTCAGATGGATGCACGAGGGATGGAGCCATAAAGTTTGCTCTGTGGATGATAATCCTGAAAGAGAAAGTCCAGCCATTGATGTATGACCTTAAGCTCAAGTGCACTTAGGTAATGCAGCAAGACAATGATACAAAAAAGTTGTGTGAGTGGCCTAGTCAAAATATGTTCTGAAAACTGAATGAGCATGACATTGAACAGGTCGCTAATGTTTCAAACCCCCTCTTGATGAAGCTAAATTTAAACATTTCTGCAAGGAACAATCAATCTGGTCTAAAATTCATCCAAAGTGACAAGCAGATTTTCAATTTGGGGGGTGATTACTTTAATTTCTGGATAGATTGGATCTGTTCATAAACAACATCATCACTTAAAGATGACTTGACATAAGAAGCACTAAAAATTCAAGAGTGACATCCTGATGACTTCCAGCAACTAACAGGAGCTCAGATTTCTGTCATGGGACTCAATGTCAGGATAACGCAGTAATTTATATAACAAGATGACACTTCCTCCACAAGAACAAACAGATTGTGAAAAATTTATTAACTCCTATTTTTTAAAGTGTTTCCCTTTATCTGAAATAGAGAGATATTATTTATTTAAGATGATGAAAAGAATAAACTTGTAGTTAGTGTTTCGAGTACAAACCTAATTAGAACACCCGAATGGCCATATTTCCAAAAATGTTAATGGTTTTCAAGGTTACAACATAAAACCTATAAACAAGATTAAGAGTACTAATTTGTTAGTTTGCAAGTCAAACTAACAAATTTAGTTTGACTTGCTCATTTTTCCTACGTGGCAAGCAGTTATATCCTTGATTCTTAAACTGGAACTCAGCAATTATAAAACTTAGATCCCTTGGTATGAAAAATTCATGAAATGTACAACTAACTCTGAAAACATCTGGTATGTTTAGTTCATTAAAACCTCCATGTATAAATGGAGAGTAAACTTATTGGAGCTCTCATCAGAAAAGGACACTTTATGCATTATGAAAGGTTAAGGAATTTGAAAGGAAAACTGCTAAGGGTCATTTGTGCAACAATACACCTCTAAGCATGAGCATGAGTACAAGAACAAATGAGTGAAATTTTTTAATGTAGCTCTTAGCAGTCATTAGCTGACAGAAAATTACAAGAGTCTCTACAAGGGACTGCTCAAAACAAAAGGGAGCTGATTGGATGGGCTTGCTACAAAGACCTGAGATCCAACTGTGGTGAAAGAACCTTTATGTAGGAAGGGAACTAATTGCAACCGTGCCACCTTTCATCAGTGTGTGGCCTATTTAAGATCACATTGTCAAACAAAAAGCATGTTAATGATGTGCAGGAAATTAATGGTTTTTAAAGAGGCAGAAAGAAAGTTCCCTGGACCTTTATCTTAAACGTCACAAAGGGCCTTCATTTTACAAACATGACATAGACTGAAGTCAAAGAATATGCTTCTTTATTTATTTTTTTACACTTTCTGGTCAAAAGCAGAACAAAAGTATCACATCCTTTTAACCAAGGAAAAGTGCAAGAGCTTCCAGTTTGAACATTAAGATCAATTTATCCATTTTCCTTCAACTTACGTACGCATGAACACGCTGAGCAGTAATCTGAGCAAAGATGAGAATATTTTATTTTATTCTAACTATTCTAAACAGATTTTCTTTATGAGTCCATCAGAATCAAGCCAGATGTTGTTTTGCTATTGAAAAAAATTATGGGTGAATGACTGAATGTAATGTGAAATGCTCTGAGGGCCCCTGGACTTAATAAAGGCTTGTAGAAGTACAGGCCAGAAAAAAAAGAAAAAAAAGTTACTTGGCCTGAATCAAACCAATATCAATCCAATACGGGGTCATCTTAAAAAAAAGATAGTGGAGAACCATCAAAGTCAAAAAGTCAATTGAAAGAAAATCTTGAATGAACTTCAATTTGCTGAGGAGCATAAACACACAACATGAGCAATGGAAACATGGACTGACTCATTTAAATTTACCCAGTTCCTGAATGATATCCAAATTAAGAAAGGAGGGGCTGATTAAAACGCTGCACCATCCTGGGTGACGCTTTCTGTTTGTTTTGAGTTCAAGGTGATCCGTTTAGTTTGAGTATCTGCCCAGACAAAAAAAGTCAGCTGGGTAAATGAAATATCAAATGATTTTTGGTGAACGATTAAAGCAAATTTGCAAAAGCCTATAGAAATGATGTCCTGGCAAATGCATACCGAAACCAAGGCTGAAGCGGGACCGATAGAAAGGAGTATGATTGTTTGTTTTTTTGTTTTTTTTTCTATGCCAGCTCTAAACCATCAGTTCATCTACATTAAAATCTGCCAAAAAACAACCCTATATCTGGATCCTGTCATTGATTTGCATAATTGGAGATTGTGGCTGAGTGCTTGTTATTCATTGACACGACACTGCAAAGAGGCAGATGGGGAGATGTACCGAACTGACTGTTCCAGTCTCTGTCGGAGAGGGGTGGCTACGTCGTCACAAAAAAAGAGAGAGACAGAATAAACAGCCATGGAACCAAATGCTAAGATTATCACAATATCCGAGGCACTTTATTAGTTTGTGTACATATTTAAGTGTTAAAATCTTTAAAAGAAAATAAAAATAAAAAAAAATACATAAAACCCAACATATAAGAACAGCTGCAAAAACATCTAAGCAAAAATAAGCCAGCTCTGCTTTCCCAAAACATAATCTGAGACTTTCGAAAATAAGCCGTGTGTGGTTTAGCAACCAGAAGACCTCTAAACAACCTGAAGTACACAGGGCACCGGAGAAAGATGAGGCAGTGCTGACTGACACATCCATCTCCCCTGCTATCTGTCTGACTGAAGGAGAGGAGCAAACATGTCCCTCATGCATGAAGAAAAGAGCACAGCTTATTAGTGAGAGGAGACAGAAAGACAAAGATGGGGAGAGGGCAGATGGCTTCATCCTTGTGAGGGTCTCCACCGAACGTATGTTGGGATCGCATTTTTGACTTTGAGACGGCTACATATGTCATTTTTCAGGCATTTAAATATTTTTTTTCCGAGATTCCTACAAATTTTGCTTCTATACTAAACATTTGCAGGGTTTCCAGTTCTTTAAAATCATTTAAAAGTAGAAGCAGTACGTTTCACCATAAATTTAGAGTCAATATTTTAACAGTGGGCAGGGTTTAAATGAGCAATGTGAGAAAAGGAGAGATCGAGAGAAAGACACAGGAAAGAAGTGAAAGTAAGAAGGAAAGACACAAGGAAGGAAGGACATGAGGAAGGGACTTAGTAAGGTAGAAAACTTGCAAGGTAGGACATAAAATAAGAGATAAAGGAAACGGGCAAGAGTTCAAGGAGTCAAAAAAAAAAAACATGACATGATACAGTGAAGAAAAGAAAGGAAGGGAGAGTGCAATGAATTAAAGTAAGGCAAACAAAAAGGAAGGACGAAATGTAGGAATGAAGGAGACAAAGAAAGAATGTTGGACATGAAAGAGGAAGAAAAGAAAGACAACTGGAGGAAAAGACTCCAAAAACTTGACAGAAAATGTCGGTTTGTTGTTTTTTTTGTTTTTTTGACTGTTTCTAGAAGTAGTAGAGAACCAAATGGAAGATATAAGTTCTTGTAACAAAACTAAACCGGGCCAAGGTATTTCTACTGGAGGCTGCCATACACAATTACAAGCACACTTGGTTCAGAATGAACTGATTTTCTAACAGGCTCATATTTGAACTGGAAAAGGAAGGTAGAGCTTTTTTTTTTTTGAGAAATCTCACGGATGCGTGGTGAGAACAGTTTCCTCTGAGAAAAATTCACAGCTCCAACCCAGGAGGAACTCAAACCTGGAGCCTTCTTGTAATGAGGCAACAGTTTACAGGCAAAGTCAATCAAATCTGAGGTTATATGTTATTAACCATGATCTAATCTTGATTTTTAGCTATAATTTATATGCTTTATTAATGCCTTCAACGATCACTTCCAAACTATACCACATCTGAATACAGAAAATGAAATGAAAAGAATTCTGGAAGTTATTCAAGGAATGGATCTTCACTTTTACACTCACTATTAGAATACACACTATTAGATTTTAATAAGCAAATTGTCAAACAGTGAGATTGACCTGCTGCACAGAGAGGAGAGACGTAGAATCAGTGAAAACTTAACTCTGTGTATGGGCAGCGATCCGTTCAGTGTAAAGGTAACCACCTGAGAATGTTGTCTTGATGGTAACTGGAGTCTGCATACTTTGACACCTGACAATCTCTCTGTTTATCCACAAAAAAAAATTTAATTCTTAAAGACAGGTATGTGGTTCACCTATACGTAGAGGAAATGTGTCAAAAACATAAACACTTAAAAGTGATGCAAAAATACGCTTTCTGACAGAGCCATTGCTGCCATCAATTTCCAATTGACTTTGGATGTATTCTTTGATCGTATTTCCATAGGAACTGCTCCTGGCTCAGTGCTGATCTTTACAGCTGCATTTCCTTTCATTGACAAAAGTTTTGTGTGCTCCTTTTCTTTCCCAGAGAAAGTACTCCGAGCCCAGCCCTTCTGTGTCGATTGTTTCTTTCCTGAACAGAACTGTTGACGAAGCTGTTGCAGACATTAACTTTGTGTCTGTTTAATTTCTCCACTGGAAGTAATCCTGAGCTAATGCTTTGTGTTTCTCTGTCTTATTGAATTGAGAGTCAAAGTAATGTTTCTCAAGTTAACATTTTGAGATGTTGTTTACCGTTGTGCAAACTAATCAATATTCACAAATGTAGAATGGTAAACTGAAAATTAATGAATCTCGCCACGGTCTTTTTTTTTTTTTTTTTACTTTTTTTTTTGCTTGCTTGAATTTTATTATATTTTTAAAGGATTTTCTTGGCTATAGTGGTGATTATTTGACAGTGAGTGAACAGGAAAGCAGGTTGTGGGAGAGGGGGAAGATATTCGGCAAAGGTCAAAAGGCCGGGATGCGAACTTGTGACGACCGCGTCGAGGTTGTGCGATACAACAGCACCCAATTTGCTTGAAGTTTTAAATGATTAAATGAGTTGTGCAAAGTGGAACATACACAAATACAGTGAATTTGGTTCAAACTCTGTAACTGCAAATGTTCTGCAAACTTTTTTTGCACTTAGGAGCTAAGGTAAGATGTATGAAATAAACAAAGACTCAGTTTTCTATCGTCTCTAAAGGGAACGAATGATAAGAAGTAGCTAATATGTTACAGAAAGAGCCTCTGGTGCTGTTTACTTAGAAAAATGGCTTCTCCCAAGTGCATGGAAGCCCTCCAATCAAACACAATGATGCAACTAAAGTGAGCAGTAAATGTCAGTTTGCGGTGTAGCATTAACTTCTTATTACTGCACAGCCATTTTCATGATGGCACTTTTTGAAAAATAATTGCCTGGAACTGCAAGGTGAACTCACAAGGAGAAAATGGTATGTGGTCCAAAGTACAGATTGCAGTTCTGCAGAATTATTTTGACTGTAAAGGTTACTTTAAATTTCAGAAAAGTTGAGGCACTAAAAGTGATTTATCAAACATGTCTTCCCTGCCAACAAACCACTCAGAGCCACAGCGCTTGTGAACGTCAACATTTTTACCTGGAGATGGGTAAACCACGTAAATTTATCGCTCCTCGCTCCGTACCTCAACATAACATTTTACACGGAGCCGTCCTAAAATGTGTGTTTATGAACAGATCTGTCAATACATCTGACCTATTACCTGCAAGGGCTTGTCATGGGTACTATTTCAGGTTTACAGCCTTGCAGCATGAGAGCTGTAGTATTGATTGCTCACCGTCAGGAACACATCTGACGTAAGGACAAGAAGGAAGGAAGAAAGGAGGCAGACGAAGAGCCTGTTTTTTTCACCCCCCACAACACAAGGTTTCAACTGCTGAGATTTGCAAGAAAGTGCACCAATAACTTATCTTTGTAAGTGGAAGGGCATCATTTTCACTGTCATTTAAGTTACTGTCTTTCCTAGCTTACACAAAGCTGCAAGAAAGAAAACCATACAATGCAAAGACGAGTGATGTTCAAGGTTGTTTAATGTGCTTTACCACAAAAGGCATCCATCACGACAGCTTGACAGTTTGGCTGTCAGAAACTTCACAAGTAAAAAACAAGGCAGCTGTGAACACAGAATCCTTACTGTCTGTGTTGAGAGGTGGATAGTAATTAGTTACATTTACTCTGATGGCATCATTGTAAGACATAAAATTACCAGTCACTCAGTAGCAACCTTTTTAAGAGAAACATTTGTACTCTCACTGGTGTAATATTTTCAATGGCTACTTTTTACTTTTCTTGAGTTCAGAATATGCTATAGTATTGCTATGCGTTCTTGAGTTTAATTTCTGTGTACTCTGCCCACCTCTGTCCATATGTTTCCTCCTTTACAGTGACTGAGCTCCTGAACACAGCAACCTTACGCAGGGAAGCTCATTTCAGCTGCTTGTTTCTGGGATCTCCAATATTCTGTCATGATCCATATATGTAAGTACGGTAAAGATAAACCAGTGAACTGAGAGCTTTGTTTTTGGGCTCTCCCGTTTTCCACACCACTGTTGTAGATTCTATCTTTTTCCTCTATCTCTTTTAGCCTACTTTTTAATCTGCCGACATGCACACGCTGCAGCTTACATGACCATGTTTATGTGTCTCTGCCAGCAGTCATACGTAAACAGACTGAAACTGATTAGACTACCCTTTAGGGAGGGTCCAGATTGCAGAGAAGAAATAAAAAGCTAAACTTGCGCTACAGTCTTGGCCTCACTTGGTTTCATCCATAAGGTGTGCTAAGTTTGGCCCCGGTGCTGGACGGTGAATGTAACCCGGTATCTGTTCCATTTGTATGACATGTATGGCTTGTAACATTTGATCATTTTTCGGCATTAAAGCCTGTTTTTATATATAGCCAAATCTCATTATTTCTCAAGGTAATTTCCACTTAGGGGTTCTGGTCGGGTCCTGAAACTGGTAAACGGACCTGGTGGAGCCCAAACTTATTCTGGGCCCCCCTATGGATTACAAATAGGGAGACTTAGACTCTGGCTGTCTGGTTGAACGATGTGTATGAACGGGGGGGAGATTCTTAGAGACTCCCTGTTATACTCTTCCATCCATTCAAACCCCCCCTTTTCCCCTCCCCTCCCCCCGTCTCTCCCAGCGCACACAGCGTTCATCTTTGTTTTTTTTCCCCCATTCATCCAAACCACTTCCCGCGCCCCCACTGCAATGACACGGCGCCCCCCCACCAGGGGGCACACCCCACAGTTTGGGAACCTCTGGTGAAGCCTATGGGACCGCATGCTATTTGTAATAATTGGACAGACTGTCCCATGCGAATCAACCATATCAGTAATTTGTGAGCGTATTGAAAACCTTTTGGGTCCTAGGCCAGCAAAACACTATCGATCCATAACATACGGCATCAAAAAGGAAATGCTGAGGAGAAGAAGCAAAATCAGATGCAAATGTGGCCCTCAGACGTCAGAACCACGTAATGCATAAAAGTGAACGTGCTGATTCTGCGACAGCTAAAAGTTCTGTTTCAAACAATAAAGATCTAACGCACCCCCACTTCCACCATCAGTCAACAAACGCTGTCCTCTTCATCAAAATGCAGCTGGAGTTGTCATCAATCAATTTCATTTTTACTCCCAGCTGTGCCACCACGAGGCAGTGCCAATTCGCCGCCAAAATCAACATCACAAACAAGCTCAAAAGAGATTCTTCAAAGGGCCTTTAAAGCCAAATCGATAGATGAGGAAAATTAGTCAGAGGAGGGTGGCGGTGGCTCTCGGAACATGTCCTACCGAAGCATTATTTACATTCTCAAGGGTTTATTTTCTTTGCTTTTATGTTTAGTGTGCATAAGGCTTCAAACCCCTCAATCATTTATATGCTAAAACTCAAGGCTTTTCCCCTTCAAACCGACAATTCTTTTACATCTCGACTCGTATGTTCTCTGAATGTACTTGCTCCAAAATGTTTGTATGTTTCATTGTATATTGAAGTTGGGGAAAAACAAGACATATCTGTATATTTTTTAGTTATTGCAAAAAAAATATATATAGTTAGTCTTTTTTTTTTTTTTTTGTCAAATTTGATTTGTATATCCTGGAAACATGGGCAAAAAACTGAAACTTTGACCCGTGTGTCTGTTGTCAAAACAAGCTATTAGATTGTTTTGACAAGAAATTAATTATTGATTAGAACCCAGAACTTCTACATCTTTTGGCTTTACAGCAGCAGTGTCAAAGGTTTCTGCTTACTAGAAATATACCTTTTCATTACAGTATACTTGATTTAAAGCAGTTTATCCAATAAACTAAAAACAGGATTTTTCTTTTTTTTTTTTTAAAACGGCTCTGTACTTTGATGTTATGCCTCGAGTGAAAAAAAAATATATATTCCAACTCTGCGCAAGACAACTCGAAAACATTTTAATCTTGGCTGTAATTGATAGGGAGGACCATCTCTTTGAATTAATGACTCCAAAAGGAGAGCTCTTTGATGTGAGCGAGGCTGTGACATTCAGATTTGAGCCTGAGTGAATCTGAACCAGATAACTCCTCGGAAAAAGCTGACTTCGGCATTGGCTGGCTTTCATCCATCACATTTGATATCAGAGAGGTAGATTTAAGCACCTGATATGGATTCTGCAGCAGCTTCGGGTCAACGTGGGTTAGTGTCGCTTAACACTTTCTACGTGATTATCGTTTGTAAAGTATTTGACTAAAGACACTATTTCTGTTTTTGTTTGTTTGTTTTCCTCAGGTAGCTTTTACTTCCCGTCTTCCTAGGTTATAAATGTGACACTAAAGTTTCCGCTGGCCGTTATTTGAGAGGAGAAAGACAAGAGAGCATCCCATTTCCAAGTAGGACAGATGTGAGCTGATTTTCATAGTTCAGGAAATGGTTGAAAGAAAAGCTGGTTTGCTAAATCTGCCCTTAGCTACAAGTGAAACAACAATTAACGAGTTGAAGACTATTGAAATCATACTAAACAAAGTCGAAGGTTGGTAAATATTGATCTCACTGCCACCCCTTAGTGAAGACGGAATGTCATTTTGACTTAAAAATAATACCAACAGGAGAACTGGAAAGAGAACTGGTATTATATCACTACTCTAATTTAGCTCCCAGACCTGCTAAATTTAAATTGCAGTGGTTGCTTGGCTCTCTTGATCTTTTAAATAAGGCTAAGGGAGTGCACTCAAGGATTACTCCTGATGCAGCTAAAGACAGATGGTAAGAGGACACGACCTCAATAACAGCTGAAGGCTGAGGTTGCCCCGACTGCAAAAAGAGATCATTTAGGACTGGAGGGGATTTTGCAGCAAATGGACAAATAAACTCTTCTTAATTGGTGCAAAAATACATATCATTACACCATAAAAGGCCTGTGGTGCAGATCAACAGGTGCACCTCAGAGAACCAGCCAAAATGAGGAGAAATAAATGTTTCTGCAGTCCTCTTAAAAAGGGATTTATGGTGCTCACTCGACAAGGTGTTGTTGTTTTGGAAGTGACTTACGTCAAAGCAGGAGTGCATCCTGGCATGCTTAAGAGAGTTTGGCAGCACAGCGCACTGAACAGTCTCTGGGAAAACCACATGTTCAGACAACATGGGCGTGAATCAGTGCTAAGATGGACCTCTGCTCCCTTATTGGTGCAGATTAATGTTGAGAGCCAGTCAAGTGGGATAGAAAGGTGACCTTCATGGTCAGAGCCTCACAGAGCAAAAAATCATCCCCAGCACTGACAGCGCTTCACGCATGTTCAAAACAAAACCGCTAGCGCTCGAGTTCAACTAACAATAATTCAACTCTTCACGTTCTTTCTGGGCATGCACCTTAAGAAAAACAGGTGTTAAATCATTCATTTATAATTGACCTCTTCAAGGCGCCACAGTTCTAGAGAGATACCGACCTGTCACAGACGATCTGCTTCAAATGACAATGTGGCCGCAAAGTTGCCATCGTTTGAACTCTGTGGGAGGAAATAAGTTAGGGGGAAGATGGGATTTAGCCGTTCAGGATAATCTACATTTATCGTCGGCGCATTATTCTGCCTTCCCATCTAGGAGGAGAGGGTGAAAGAAAAGATAAAAAGAACAGCGGCACCTCCTCGATTAATGATCCTTCCAGAGTCCATTCAAAGGCATTAAATGTGTTTTTCTTCTGCATGATTTTCTCCTCTATTCTTAGCGGTGCTTCATTTTTCTTCCTGCCTTTTCTTGGGCATTAATTCCATCATTGCAAGCAGCATCTTCTTGTTTAAGCTCACAGGTCTGTCATCTTATCCCCTGAATCATTTACCCCTAAATTTAAAAAAAGAAGAAGTGAAAGGTTTGAGCACACTGTGATGAACTCCAAATAAAGATATATAAAACTCCCTGGAATTCACAGTCAAATAAATGTGGGTTGCTCGCAAACCAGCGACCATAAAACCCACCACACTTTGTCATGTGTCAAATTACACACTTACGGAAAAAAAAAGTATTTTGCAGCAAAACATTGCATGATCTGTCAGTAAGTCATTTTTTTTCCAACCATGTGAAAAATGAAAAAAGTTACTGTCAAAGAGTGATAAGTTAATTTATTATATTTTTCATGACTCATATCCCAGAATATTGGATAAAGCATTTTGTGGAACTGAATGCGAGTCAGTGAGATCAAGCAACATTATCATCAGATATTTCTGAAAGGCCTGAATTACAATAAAAAGCAGTGACTTATTTATTTTTTTATTTTTTTTGCGTCAGAATCATTTATACTCGTCTGAGGTTAACACATCATAATTTTATTGAATATAAGATAAAAAATGTATCTGAACATGTATAAAAAAACCCACTAATAAAAAAAAACACTTCCTTCAATTGTAGGTCATGTTAATGTGAATATAAAGGTTTATGTCAAATGATTATGCCTTCACAGAAAATACTGTTGGCAGTACGGCAAAAAATTTAGGGTGAAATAAGTTTCTGAAAAATATAGACAGATTTAAATTTTCTGGCAAAATTACAGTCTTTTTTGGAATATGGGAGCACTATAATAGTACTTACGTAGACGAGGCCCCCATGTAGTACTAAAGAGTCAGGTGAGGTGTTAAGGTGTTAAATTAAGTCAGAGGAAGCTTATAGTTGGAACAAGCCATTTCAAAGGAAACCAGGTATTTTAAGACATTTGATTCTTTATAGCAAATGAGAGAATAGTAACTTCAGAATAAAGGAAGGTTAAATGTAAAAGAGCATTCATTTAGGTTTCAAGCTTTTGAGCTTTCAACCTCTAGTAGTTAAAGAGGTGATGGCAGCCTTCTGACAAATCAGAGGTAAAGTATGGGTTGACATTTCTGGGGGGAAATACTTAGACTGCAGTTTTTTTTAATGCTAGCCCCTCTAACTGCGCTACACATACGCTGCAAACATTCCAAATGGGACCGCCATTATTTTGTTGTTGCCTTACGATCATGGTAGAAGCTTGTTTTACAGCAGCTACTCTCACACATAAAATGTGACCTCACCATTGCATCTTACATAAATGATTAGGAGGATCACAGGATGAGGGCAAAAAGATAGGAATTTTTTATTGTTGTTAATTGGTTTTAATTTCTTAAAATGAAATGTCAATCTGCTAGTGAGGTCAAAGATTCACACAAAATTCAAGATGAGAGATAATGAACCTCTGATCAGTTTTACATATCTCACCTCTATTTAGGATTTCATCTCAGTTTAGTTTAAGTTTTAAATTGAATATACTTTTTTTTTTTTTTTTTTGACAAGAAAAGGTTGAGTTACAAAATTCTGTAACGCATAGCAGACTATGCTGTAGTAAAATCTGCCAAATTTAGATCTGAATATGACAGCTTCTTACTCCAACTCTCCCGACTGACTCAAAAATCCCGAAATACATTACTGTGCTTTGGAAACAACTTTAATTATCTCCTATCTTTTACTGCAAGTATCATCACTAACACAAATATGGGCAAAACTGCATGGACTGTCAGCAGTAGTCAAGAGGTGAAATTTTAATGAGAGTCTGGATGCACCTCCACTCTGATTTCTAGACTACACTGAAGCGCTGTGAGCTACCTGGGAGCATGTGGTAATGCTGGATCAAGTGGTATGGATTGTCATGGACATACACTGTGCTCTGCAGCCCCTTGCTACGCTTTCTTATAAAGTACTGTGGTCATCTTGTTATATTTGGCCAACGGTGTTTGGCTCCGGGGACACCCAAGGTGCATTGCTTAGCAGAAGGCAAAATAATAAACATCTCCTGCTATGGATTCCTCACCTTTCTCTCTTTTACACTATGACAGCATCCTCAGTTAGTGAGGAGGAGTGGGTTTAAGTTTAAGTTGTGGAGGAGTTGGAAAAATCCGTTTTTCTTTTCTTCTTTTTTTTTTTCCAATGTGTTTGGTAATTTTTAAGTCTGCAATGTTATGAGTCAGACAAGATATAATGAAGGCTTGTGCTGATTTACAAGATGCTGGACACAAAGTTCATAAATTAGACAAACTGTTGCCAATAAGATCCATTATGATTTAGTTTACAAAGATAATCTTTTGACGTTCATTAATTTAGGTCAACGCCACTCATGCTCGTACTATACGTTTCATTTTATAAGGCTAGTATTTGATTAACCTGTTAAAAATACAAACAAATGCAAATTATGTAGCATAGTGGGATAGTTTTTTACATAACAGAGGTAAATTAGTACACAGAATTACCAAACCAACAAGATATGGAGAATAAATTATCTGTCGTACACACAGTTGAGTTTAGACATATTTAAGTTTTAAGTACAGTTAATGACTACTGCTTATCCCTTTGATATTTTGCTAATTGACACTCTGTGTAACAACATTAACTGTCACACTAAGTTGGAATTTGAAATCCCAGCTGTATTTTTTCATCTAAGGGAGCATGTGGTCACAGTGGTGTACAAAACATGTTAAGTAAGAGAGTACTGTTGCCACTGTGCTGACCTTTTGCTTGCTAACATTAGCATTAGCTTAAAGCTGTACAATGGTTCAGGGTAACATTTCCATCTGAACTATTTTCAGTGTTACATATTCTGTTGTTCCAAATATATTTATCAGGCACAGATACAGTTCTTCAACAGCTTGTTAACAGAAAAACTGAATCAGGGGGAGTCAGATCAGCTACATGCCAGCAACTCAGTGTATAGTTGAGAAGACAACTTACTGAAGTTCAAACAGAGCATCAGAAAATTATAGAATTTAATAAACTTGGCACGGGTGTTTGTGTCCAATGAGATGTTCTCAGTATGTCAAAAATGACTGACCTGGGATTTTCTCGGCCAGTCATATCGTTTACAGAGAACGGACAGTTTCTCTTTTTTTAAATAGTGAGCAGCAGTTGTGTGTATATAAATGCCTTATTGCTGACAAAGCTGGGCTGACTCATTTGAGATGATAGGCAAGAGTACCTCTGCAAACCACTCTTTACAACAGGTATGCAGAAAACCTTCTCTGAACACACAACCTGTTAAAACTTAGATGCAAAGGCTGCAGCAGCAGAAAACCACATCAGGCACCAATTCTGTCAGATAAGAACAGAAGTCTGACGCTACCGTCCACACAGCCACACTAAAATTCAAGAACAGATTGGAAAAAGATTGACTGATTGAGTCCCTTCCCCACTTTTAAATAAAAAGAGCAAAATCATGCCATCGATCCCCACATCTGTCTTTAGCCTCTTCTCTTGTACAGAGTGAAGTACACGATAGTGCAGCTATACTCCATTATAATTATTCTTATTAGGCTCAGAGGCATGATTTGAAATTCACAAATGGTAAACTGAGTTTTATTTGGTTTACCACCCTCATTTGAGACATTGCAAGGGCTCTCCTTAAAGAGTCAAAATGTTTCACTCAGGATCTATTTGGAGCAATGTGGAAAAAGCAATCCCTATATAGTTTATCTTTAAGCATATTAACATTTTTGAAAGTAAAGATAATTCGTTTTCTGCAGTCTCGTTAAGTACGTGAAAACATGAAACATTATCTTCTTACATCAGTTTATGGTAACAGCAACTCATTTGTGTAGAATAAGCTAGATCTGGACATATCTACTAAACGACTCACTCTTTTTTTAGAAGGTTTCTTACACAATCAACTCCGAATGCGCTGCGTTTTGAGGCTCCTGCCTTTGAGCTTGCACTGAAAGCTGAGATGATTTTAGAGGACTAGAAGAAAGAAGTTCATTTGGCAGCGTAAAGATGGCGGGTCAGTTGCTCTGAGTATCACACCATCTTCTTTAACCTGAATTTATAAAATATTCAGCTTAGAGGAAGACTCCCTTGGCCCTTTTCTCCCCCAAAAGAAAGAAAAAAGAAAAAAAAAGCGCTCGAGTGACAACCATCACAGGCTGCTCCCTGTTGCTTTAACCTGCAAGCCACAGTGTGCGGCTGCACCTTACAACCTTCTGAGGTATTAAGTGACCCTAACTGCCCCTTCAAAACAAGGTGGTCTTGTTACAGGATGGGCCACTGAACATTGAGTCTCAAAAATACGTATTTGGCAAAAATGGCCATAGATGTTTCGCGACTTAGAAAATGAACATATCAGGGGGTTTTTTTATAATTGAGAGATTTACCCCACAAGTAATTTCAACTCTTCTTTTGGTTTTTGCACCAGCATGCATTCTGGGCCAACAAAAAACTTTGGAATTATGTATGAACAAACTATGATGCAGGTCTTCTTTTGCACATGTCTGTAGCAGCTCTATTTCATTATTGCATTTTCTGCCATCCACACTGACAAGATAATGCTTTTTCATTTTGTTGCACTTTTGAGCACAGGTGCCTTGTGAAAGCCTAAAAGCTAGGTCCACTGGTTCTGTCACTCAAGTTTCAGTGCATTTTCCAGAGTAAACACAGCTATATGGTTGCAGCTCGAGTTTGTTACTGATTATGCATCCAGCAGGCATTTTGGCCGACATGCTTGATATTCTGAGACAACCCCGCCGCAGCAAATTGTTCTTGCTGAAAATAAGAAAAGTGGAGCGCTTAAACTGTTTTGTGCCTCTCAAAAAGCCATTGTGTTGCCTCAGCAGGAGTCAACATCACACAGCGAAAGAGAAAGAATTGATTTGTCTTTTACTGTAAGTCAACAGTAATTGACTGTGGCTGAGCACTTAGAAGACATTTCAATCCCTGCAACACATTGGGGGTAAGGGAATTAGTAGCGGTGGGTTGCCTTTGTGTTTTTGTGTTGAATGAAAACAAACTTTTGAAATAAGTTCGGAATCATTGGCTTGCTACATTATTTTACATGCGGTTTGATGTTAGACCCAATATATGACAGCATGCTAATGATTTCATCGTGATAATGTAACATCTGCAAGGTGAACTTTACCGGGGGGTTTTTTTATTGCTGATTTTTACAAAGCTTTGACCTGCCAATGTGACTAACATACAAATTATCCTTTTTTCTAACACTAAATTAATTTGTAGAGAAGACTTTTAATTACAAACTTGTTATCCTTGTTTGGGTTTTGATCACTTCTGAATTCTTCATTGTTGTTTAGCCGTACTGCAGTCTTAACAAATAGGGTTGTTTAGACCCCACAAGTTCTTTACTCTGTCTGCGGTCAGGCACAGTCGCACTGACCGTATATGCTTTTATGAAGCTTTTTTTTTTTTTTTTTTGGTGTGGTTACAGAAACTGACCGTCTGACGGGACAGATCTCCATCAACCCCCAGTCGGTGCTTCCCCAGCCCTCCTGAGCATCGTGCTCAGACCCCGGGAAGGTTAAAAGGCTTTGTCACATGCAGCTCACTTCTCTGCGTTCATTATTGCCAACAATGTGTTGTCATCCATTTTAATTTGTTCTTGTGTTCAGTTCTTTGTGCATTTGGATTTTCTTTCCTTCTTAAATCAGTGTGTCTTTCTACCTTGGTTTGTTGTATTTTGGGTCTAGTTCAGTTTAGTTTGTGTTCTCAGCACTCTGCCTGTTTGCTTTCTGCCCCAGCTGTTCATAATCCTCTGATTAACTCACATGTTTCCAGTGACATTCTGAACTCTCCCCTCTGTATATTAAAAGCTTGCTGGTTTTCATTGTTCTTTTTTTCCTCCTGTTACTCTGCCTGTGCTCTTTCCTGGTCTCCTTGTCCAAGTACTATAAGTTATCCTTAAATTCAGCACAATGACAATTCGCTTTTCACACAGAGAGCAATATCTCATGATGTAATATGTGGAAACTTCACAACTCAATATTGCACTTAAGATTGTTCCTGCAATCTCAAAGATCTAACATAGTATTTATTTTATGGAGTAGGGAGAGGGGTCATATCAGGGCAAGGACAGAGCTTGAGTAGAAGCTAATAATCCTACAACATATATTTTAAAAAAAAGAGCCTTATTGTGGGTCATCATTTAAGGAAGGCCCTTACAATTTTTTTTTTTTTGCATTATTCCTTCTGACAGCACTGATGATGATGCAGAGAGAGCCTCTGGCCAGATTAAAAGTTTGCAGGACGTTTTACAGAAAGAAAACCCACTTACAATCTCTTATGGACCTGATAAGCTGTTGAAAGGACTGATGGTGTTAACTGAAGACTGCAATTCTTTGAAAAAGTGCTGAAACCACACACTGTTGTTCAGAGGAAATTCTTTAGGTGGTTCTTTAGATGGATACATGCAGATGTGATCCAATAGCACTCCGGTAGGATGTCTGGGAATTATGCAGACATCCTACTTGCAAAAGAAAAAAAAAAAATCATTTGGCAATGACAAATTTCCTGTGATCAAGCAGCCAAGTAAAGGGGGCCAATCTATTGATTTGCTCATCCCCCAAGCAAAACTTTAATTTATATAAACAGGAATGTTCCAACTTCAGCCTCGATAGCTACTGTCCTGCAATATTTAGATGCATTCCTGCTCCAACAAAGCTGAATCAAATAGTTGAATGGCCCCTTCAGCATGTCATCTAGTTTGGCAAAGGCCTGTAATGAGACAATTTGATTCTGGTACAGGAACAGGAAGGCATTTAAAAGCTTCAGGACAGTTGCTGTAGGATTCAGAGCTGGAGAGCTTTGCATTAGACTGTTTTGTATACTGTAAAAACACACACCTAATAGTAGTTGCTTCTTATTTAGAGAAATCTTGTGAAGCCGCCACCAGACTTTGCTGTCATTTATAATATTCTCTAGTGAGATCCTGTGAAATGTTCTGACAGCTATAACACTCTAAAACAGGTAGAACGTATTCCAAGGATAGTAATTAATCGTCCAACACTAATAAAGTCTTTATTTCAGAAACATTTGGAATAGCCTCCGATCTTACAGCTATTAACGCTTATATACCAGAACTGAATGAAGAAACATCAAAGACAAGGAAATTTTAAAAAGTCAGTATGGCTCTACAATCTTCAAAGTTAGAAGCAATAAAATGGATGCAGCTTCTGATTTCCCTAATTGTGCCCGTTAACTTTTTGTTGTTTCAGCATTCCCATGAAAACTTCTGCAATTAAAAGATTCAAAGAACAGATAGTCGCAATAAGATGTCCTTGACAGCAGCAATGACCAACTTTGATCTAAGAACGCTGCTCTCTGGGTGGCACAACTGCAAGCAGCTTGTTAATTCTGAGGCCACTTACTCCAGCACTTGGCTGTGTTGATTAATCTCCAACAAAACCCCTACTATGCCGCTTCTCCCACACTGTCCTTTTCTTAAACTTATTTTAACTTTCACAGGCTTGGTGGAGAGCTGCCCAGCTTTCCTGAGCCTGACAATGTTCATCATCAGCTCATTATGGCACAAAATGGCTGCTGGATCCTCTAGCCAGCCATTTCGTGACATCCGTTTCCACAAAACCAGTGAGAGCTTCTACATCCAGCTTTACATTCACCTCAGTCGTATAGGCGATACGCAGGTCTTTTTGTTGTTTCCAGTGCTTTCACACTCAGCAACAGCAAATATGATGTAGATATCATAAGTAAAATAAGAAATAATAACTCTGGTCAGCTGAGCGATCAAAGAGATGTTTGAAATGAGGAGGCTTTTGTGTAGGATTTAAATCTCTGAGCGCCTGATTGTGATGTTTACAAAGATCCTTGGAGAGAGCCAGCTGCTGGTGTTTGTTTTGATGCTCTGCATTCATGAATAGATTGTGCAAAAATTGCATTTATGCACTGCGAATGATCAACACCATTTATGAAGCACCATTAACAAAGATGTTTTCATTGCTCGATTTTCTCATTCACAGCAGAATAATGTTCTGCATTTGGTGATTTGTTGTCAGCTTGTGTAGGTCATTGATAGAATAAAATCGTATTGTACAAATCAAACGTTTACATACGCTCACTGAAAGAAATGCCTAGCTCATCATTTTTGTGTTTTTAATGATATGTTTGAACCTGTTCTGTTTTGGGTGAACTAATAATGCAACATAAAATTTAAGTGCATTTGTAGAAACAACAGCTCTTTCAGTACATTTGAATTTATTGCACATTTCTTGTAATCCTGATGAGCACATATTTACATAAAATAAAATAATAAAAAAAAAACATCCCTCCCAATCATGAGTATATGTATACTTTATCAAAAATGCATCTTTTATGTGAACATTTTCAGCATTTTAATAAAATACATAATGGTACACTTTAAGAAGAATACCATTTGTTTTGTTCACTAAATCTAAACTATGAATCTGGATTTTACAATAATGAAAAAAACACATCTCTGTGCTTCCCCAGGCAAAAGACTAAATTAAGTTTCCGTCGTTGAAGGGAAAAATATTTTCAACAAAAACTAAGATATACCTGGGATGTGGGAGATCTATTGTATGAACTGCCTTTTACTACTTTATCATCCTCTGTAAAAACCTTGTTCTGCTTTATCTCTGGGCCTGAGTCTCCTGCAGATAAAACCAGCAGCGAAGAACGCAGGTATAACAAGAACGAACAGAGTTGGGCCTTTCACTCAGGTTCAGACAGAACCAATATCCCAGAGCATTCCCACAGTGGAGCTGGCATAAATAAAAAACGCCTGAGTGGAAACGTATTTCCAAGGGAGCACCAGCTGAGAGGGAGGAGGATGACTCCTGCTTGCTTTGCTCGCTTTGCTAGTCCGCCTGTCACCCTTTTTCAGCACGTCACAACAAAGTGGAAGCCGTTCCATATTCGACTCCAATTGTCTTGCGAGTCATTACATTCCTCTCAACATAGGGCCCATTTCACTGCTGACACGGCTCCCTGTCACCACTGAATCGCATTGACATTCACAAAGTCATTCTCCACTGGGACCAGTGGCTTTAAATACGCACATCTGTGTATGTGTGTGTGTGAGAACAACCGGGCATGAATGTCAGTTTTGAAGATACTGGGAATAGAGAACTTGTCGAAAGGTACCTATTATGGCTCTTTAGTACTCGCTCACCGGTTACTGCTCAGCATTTGTGGACTTAATTGAACTGTTTTCACAGATTTGCAGTGATATTGCTGGGCATGGACTTTTAGTTGACCTATTGAGCAGCATGAGACTGTGGGCATACTAACCTGTAGGCCCTTTACATGTGGATGTGAGCAACAATTAATCCATTATGCATGAACTTCCTCCTGGGATGGCCGAGGGAAACATGGCCAGAATACCAACACAGTAATAACGCAGACTCTCTCCCACTGTACAGAGAAGCAATCAGATAGAATCTCATCACCTTAAAAAGACAACAAAATCGATATTAAGGTTGCACTGGACTGATGGATGCTCTGCCGCTGTGCAGCGTAATGAGCCCATAGCTGCAACAAAATTATGCAAATGTTCGGATATAACTGTTACTGTGATGGGAGCCCAGAGTAAATGCTTCAGAATGTGCTCAGATTCATTTGCACTGTGACAGCAAATATCTTTATTTCATTATAATATCCAAACATTGTCGGGATGAAAATACCTGCTCTTATAAAATATTGATGAAGACGAAATATATTGCTATACACAGTTTGGTGTGGTTTCGAGATATCTTCTAAGCGGATGTATTCTGAAAGTAACATATAGCCTAAAAATGTGTGTGTGGGGGGGAAACTCAAATGGCAACATCCAGGTGGACAAATTAGTAAAAAGTTAAATAACTGCAATATTTATATATATCATTATCCGACAACTTCCAAAGGCCAATGACATTATACTTAAAACACCAAACCCTGGAACCAATAGGCATCCAAAATAAAAGTAGCCTTTTAACTTATTAAATGAACATTTATATAGTGAGGAGAAGGACATCAGAATAAAGGCCTGTGGTGAACCCAATCTGCTTTCATTCCTTACCACAGTGCTGAAGCACCACTTCTGATTAAAAATAAAGAAATATAAACAGATTTTGGATGAAATTTAGATGGAGGTTATTTCTGCTCCAGATGTGGCCACCATTGTTACAATAAAACGCACGTTTTTATTTTTAGCTTCTACAAACTGCATCAATTAAATACTTTTTTTTCAATGAGCCTTATAGAGGCGCGTAAAAATGTGGCAGTAGTGAACGGAAGCAGTTGAAAGTCTTGTTTTTGCTCTCGTCAGTGTGATTTTCTTGTTATGGTTTAATAGCACTACAGCAAAGCAGCTTTCAAATTAGTATTTGGAGGATGAAGATGTCATGTTGTCTAGTTAGTTTCCCCACCTGTTTGTTGGCCCTAAAAAGTTACAATATGCAAAAGGTAAACCTAGCAGAAGAAATTAAAGTGAAAAGATCTGCATAGTCATTCATTTGGCTTGGAAAACAAGAAGAAAACAAGTTGCTTCTTTAGTGACTTTTTTTTCCGTCTGTTGACATGTACGAGGAAGCTTTGGAATAATAATAAAGATATTGTAGAATTTCAAGAAAATACTAAAGGAAAAATGCATAGACTCATACATTTAGGCTGCAAAAGTCATTTGATTGCTACAATCTGGTATAAAAGTACATGTAATTCGCTGCTTTCTAATACTTAAAGTTAATCGAAAAGCCATTTTAAGAGCTGGAGAAGTCAATATCAAACAGAGGCTTCATCTTGAAATCTCTTTTAAAGTATTACTGGTAGTAAAAATAATATATCCAAAACCACAATACTATATGCAAACAGCAGAGGTTTCTCCTAGTCATGATTATTGGCAAATGAGTGTCATATTGGTAATTTGTTGAATCTGAAATAGTCTTTCTTTGTGTAAAAGTGGCACAGATAGTGGCTTAAATCCCAATAGTCATGCCTTTTCTTTAAAGGTAATGTTAAACATCATGGGAAATTAGCTTTCACTGCTACAATAATGACTTTTCCTTTTCTTCTGCATTGGTACCAATGCCTGTAGGTGTGTGATGTTTCTCTGAAGCCAAGGGGCATCATTAAAAAGTTGAGAATTAACAGTTCAGAGGGGGGGAAAATTGTCCCCTGTTCATTTATGTCTTCACAGAATATCTGGACACATTTAACCTATTCCACTGAGCTCCAACCGTAATCTGTGGGCGTCTAGAAACCAACTTTAAAGACAAATGGGTCTTTAGCTATGTTAGAAAAATCATATAGGACAGTATGAATCAGACTCTCAAGTAACCCAGGGGAGAAAAAAGTGCCAAAATTCATGTGCTCCGCTCAACTTTTTCCTACAGACAGAGATAAAAGTCCGACAACAGCTTAGATTGAATAACTTAAAACAAATATATCTGGCTTTTATTTAACCAAGTTCGTAAAGAGATGTTTGAATTCCTCTTTAAAGACGGAGTTGGAGGGATGGGAAATTAATCGGTACCTTTGAACAGTGTTGTTCGTTTACTCCCATGCACAGATTAGCCAACACTACACCAGAGTTTGTTTTGCCTCGCATCATGTTACACATGGAAGCCAGAGTTCTATCTTGATCTCATCTTACCAGAACACCGTCTTGGGAGAAAAGACAAAGCCACAATGAAAAGAAGAATGTCTGGAGGACTAAACACAAGGCCGGCAACACACCCACACTATACAAACTGTCACACACAGTGGTGACAGCAGCATGCTGTGGGATACTTTGTAGTTGGTGGCATTGCGGCACGACAAAGTAAAGGAGGACTATCTTTAAACTCTACACCTCACGTCAACTACTTTTTTCAGGCAACAGAGTTTTCTACCAGAGCCGTGGATCCATACAACTAGTTATAGGCCTTTTGGTTGCTTCTCTTATCGAAAGTCTTTTGGCCCCGGTTTGAGTTAAGGTGGAAGGCAATTTCTTTGTAGGTTAGCTGTTGTGCCACACTCTTTCCATTTTCGAATGACGGAAGATCATCAAAAACTGCGAGTTGAAAGTCAATTTAAAATTTTTGTTTCGCTTCCGTGAAGACTTTGGTTGATTTTTCCCCTAAATAGGTACATTTTAGTCACAAACTGCTTTTTAATAATACAGTATAATGTATTTCTACCATGAACAGTCAGCATAGAAATAGTAACTTAGATTATCGCCATAAAAATGTTTTATTTTCTTCACAATTCTTGCTGAGGAAATTGCATTCTTCAATAAAACCAGACTCCACAGGATGCTTCCACTACACAAATGACAAGCAAAAGGCATCAGCTTGAGCTTCCAGCAGTGCTTTCACTGAAAGTTTTCTGAGCAGAAATTAAAAGAAAGAAATTAAAGGATGCGCTTTGACTTGTGCAGTGTACTGCCATGTCACAGCGTTGGGAACTTGAAGTTAACAAGAACGCTGCAGTTCTGTGGCTGAATGTGCAAGTGCTCTCTCAGGGATAAACTCCTACAAATCATTTAATACTTTGAACGCTAACTGAAATATAAGAATACAACTGACCCTGCTCTATCGCCATTTTTGCCTTCACTGTGTTATGATTGCATTTGTGCATGGACAACTTGTGTGCTTCTGAGTCTGAACCAGGGCAGCTTCGCAATCAATCAGACAGCCTTTTCTTCTGCTGCTTGGAGTTTTACTTTGATTCACTTGCTTCTGTGTGTGTGTGTGCATGTTCATTTGCAGCCACCCCAACGAGGAGCGAGAGGAAGCTTTGGGAAGAGGGGGCTAGCATGAAGGAGGATGAGGGCCGAGGCGCAGAGTTAGAAAGAAGAATTATTGTTAGCTCTTGCCATGTCAGCTGTGCCGATAAAGAGGCCAAAACAGCTGCAGTCTATCCACCATCACCACACTCTGTCTCTTTATCCCTCCTCCCCTCGTCTTCTCCTCCCTCTGGACTCCCACCCAACATCAAAGGCAGTCTGTGACACGGCTTCAGCTGAGCTGACTGGGCTGGCTGGAGTCGCTGCACTTAAGGCCATCCAGGGTTTGGTACTATATGAACATCCCCACAGTGAAGCAAGACAGACACAAACTTTGTTCTTTTATTTTTATCTCATTATATTCCATCCGGTGCTCTGGCTCTGGCACAGACCAGCATGCTCACGGTCCCTATGCTTTCTCAGAGATCACGCTGCCGAGGGTTGTGTAATAGCGTCTCGCTGGCATCACCAGGAAAAAAAAAAGAAAGAAAAAAATAACCTTGCCGAGGCAAACGTTTCCCTAGACTTTTTTCTCTAATCTCCATCAAAGACGCCTCAATGAGAAATCCTGCGTCCATTGTGCCCATCATTCTGCACCTTTCACAGAGGAACATAGAGCCGACTGTGGCAGCAGCACAGCTAATCTTTGTTGAGGCCAAGTCTAAAGAATTTAGGCTTCTTTGAAAATCGGGAACATAAAGTTCTGGACTTGTGTGGCTCACTTTGTCCCAGCCTTCAATTGTAAATGAGGAGAGGTCACTTCACTGTATCTCTGAGGAAGAAGGGAAGCTGGCTAGGTAGGCACCTGCTGGGAAGCTATGAACACATCAAGATGCGGGCATGGCTGCATGTTTCGAGGCGTCAGAGAAAAAAGTTGAATATCTTGAATTGCAATCAAAAAAATCTACTTTGGGACACAACAAAATTTCTGTGTAATTTTTTCACAGACTAATTTAGTTACGCAGCATAGTGGCACAGTTGTTACTTTGCTGCAAGAGGATCCTGGTTCTCAGTTCCAGCCACAAGCCTTCTGCATGGAGTTTTAACTGACTCCCTATGAATACATGGGTTCCCTCTGAGTACTTTGGCTTTCTCTCATGGACCAAAACGATGCATGTAACATTGGTCTGTCTAGAGTGGCGTAAGTTTTTCTGTGCATTGCCATCAGTCCTGTAGGTCTGTGCCTCCTTACGCAAGACTGCCAACCTGTCCGGGGTGTTTCCTGTCTCCGAATTAATCAGTAGTGGAGTTGGACAGAAAAAAGGAAACCACACTCTGACATAATTTTCTTGTGGTTTTAACTGTTAAAATTATGCTAAAGGACTGGAAGAATTTTCCCAGGTGTATGAAACTTTGACTAGCCCTTCTAGCACCCTTGGAAAAACTACAAGTTGTTTGGGAATTTTTTCTGGTAAGCAGAAGAAGTAATAGTAGTAATCCCTTGGCTACCACCAAAACCCCACCAATCAATTCTTAACAAATGTTTAAAAACAGCTAAACTGTCAATCAAAAGAGTAAACCCTTTTTTACATGGGTGTTTAAAGATGTATCCCAATTTGAAAACAATTATCACATGTTAAAGATCTGATTTCAACAGAAGTAAGAGAAGAAAACAAAAATTCAAAACAACTGAAAAAACTACCCAAAACAGGCTTTGGAAAAAAACACGCCCATAGGGCAAGTAACGTCAGAAAATATATTAAGCTGGAAAACTATCATCTGCCTGTCTTGGAGACTTTTGCTTCTGGTGGGTATTTTGTAATCTCAGGGTTTTACATAGGAGTGATAATGGCAGCTAATCGTTGGTCAAGACAAATAAATCTTTCATTGTTTCAATTTATTATCTCATTAGCAATTCTCTACAAATTATTATTATACCGAATATTAAAGTCGGTATAATAAAAACCAATAACCAAGACTTATTGGTTTTTACACAAAAAGCAAGCCAAAATGTCCACATTTTTAAATATTTGAAGTCTGTCAGCATTTCATGGCAACAAAATTAGTGGTGATGCAGACAGAAATGTTCTGTTTTCAGGGCTTGTATTTCTCCTCTAATGAACATGTCTCCTCTACTCTTCTTTGTTTCAGGTGATGAAGAACATCATGTGCTATGAGCATAAACTTTCTCTGAAATGCATGGAAATCTGATATCAGAAAGCAGTTCAGAAAAAGAAGGGCTTTTCTTCCTCCCATTGTCACTGAATACTTTTTTTTTTTTCAAATGGAGACTATGAGGCCTAGTGAAAAGAGAATCTTGCTGTCAAGTCTTCTGACAGTGCTGGTGGATGATCGATGGCGAGGTGTAAGCTTAGCAACTGTGAAGTCAGGTAGCATAGGTTACACACACAATGGCTGGAGAAAAAACGCAGATATGTTCAAGGGACCTTGTAGCTGCTAATACAAGATCTGTCTCTTTGTCTGAACAAGTGTCAAAAATGTGTCAGAGTAATTGAGCTGCTCTCTTCTTCCATTAATTAAATTTCAACACCTACATAATTAAGGCACTACTTCAATGAAATCTCTTGCGCTGGAAGCTGTGAGGGGAGATAGCATGTATGATGTGATAATGAGGACGAACATGTTAATGTACGGGCAAAATCTTAAGGTGTTAAAACACAAGATCTTCATTTTCACTGTGTGGGTGACATAAAAGATTCCCACAGTTTTTGTAGAAGCAGGAGCCGCCTCTGCTGTGGCCTGTTCTGACCCATCTCATTCACCTCGAAACAGTAGCAAGAGAGCTGTATGGAAATTAGGCAGCGACTCTTACTGAATACACGGTTTTAATAGTCTGCTCAAATAGACATGGAAATAGTAACGATGTACCTTTTCCAAACATACAATTGTATGAAACACTGGCAGTTTCAGACTTAATAAAGGGAACATCTTACATTTCTCTGAAAGTGTTACTACAGAGATTTCTTCTGTCTTTGCCTTTTGTAAGACCAAACAATTTGTCACGGATCAAACAAATTTAAATATGGGACAAAGACGACATGAAAATACAAAATGCAGTTTTCAAATATTTATTTCCTTGACAAACCAACATTGCCAAATGCGGGAAAAAATTGCCCTCTTGCTAAACCATTAATTGACCACTGTTGACTGCAATTTATGGAGCTTCTGCAGAAAGCAGTCAAGTCCACTTCTTGCCAGCCCTTAGTCATTCCAAGATGACTTAATAATAAACATGAAGTAGGAGGAAGCAACCAATTATACCATGATCTATAGGGATGCAAGAAAAGATTGAAAATTAAATGGCATCCATCAGTCCTGGAAAGGGTCTCATAGTCTTTGGGACTCCAGTAAACCAGAGGGAGAACTGTTATCCACAAATGGCCCAAAAACAAGGAATACGGATCACTGGGATTGGCCAGCCTACGACTGCAAGGGCACATCAATGACTCATCCAGAAGATCACTTAACTACGAGGTTGCTTGTCTTGGTTAGGGTCTGTGTCCTTGATTGAACAATATAAAGGCGACTGGGAGCATTCAAAGACCAAAACTACTATGGACCAATCAAAGGACCTGGACATTCAGCCAGATACAGAGCACATTTAAAAATATTTTAAATCTAAAACTCACAGGAGTCAGGAAACCTCTGCAGGAGAATACCATAGATACTCTGTAAGGAGGAAGACAGATTAATGGCTTTATAAAGAGTGAATGAATCCAAGACGACTCAAAACAAAAGCCACTAACCTTCTCCTTCTCAGGATAAGTATAAGGGCCTTGCAACAAGGGCCTTGAGGTGGATCTGGTGAACAGAATACACTTGAAGGAGCTCGTGCTTCATGAAAGGAACCAGGGATTGGCAGGCAAGGGTCACAGTGGGTAAAGTGGAATTGAAGTCCTGGGCAGACGTGATTCAGTTAAAAATACATTTAGTGAAATCTGTCACTAATATTTGGAATCCAAAGGGGAAAATAAAAATAATAGGAGACAGGCTAGGGTCATACATGAGGAGGCAGAGGTCTGATTACTTATCCAAGGGACGGGCAAAACCCTAAGGTCCAGGTACAGAAACAAAGTTGATGATCAGAGATGAGGAATCTTTGTAGAAGTCAGACGAGAGCATGCAGGAGAATTCAAGGCACAGAACCGATGTAACAAGATCAGATGAGGGCAAGGAAAAAACACTGGCAGTAGCTCTCAATAATCTGGCAGAGACCAGGAGGCTGGAGGGCGTTTAAATAGTGCGGACCACAGGTGAGCGATATTGCACTGATTGCAGTGGAGGAGGTGGGTGTGGTGGTTCATAGACCAGACAGACATTGAATCATAACAGCTGACCAAAAAGACTACAAAGCCTCATATTTGCAAAAAGAAAACATTTTGAACAACAACTCTTTAGGACAATATTTTGTGGACTAATGAAAATTAAAGTGGGACCTTTCAGAATGCGTATGTCCCATAGCATCTGGTGGACAACTAACTTTTCAGGCAAAAGAGATTCAGTGACAATCACTGACAATCAAACATGATATTGGAAGTGTGGAGAAGGTTTCATGCTGTAATGGATGGAGGCATGGAGACCGATTTCCAGTAAAAAGATCCTAAAGAAGAAAATACAACTATCAGTTTTTTGACCATAAGCACAGTAACAAGTCCATTTCTAAATTTGAAAACTGCCTTTTTATCTAATGATCTAATGTGAGTACAAGAAACAAAATTAGGAATTTTCATGCATTTCTTAGCATCCGAATCAAAGACAGTTGAATTTGTAGTCCAACAAAAAAATTGCTTAAGTAGCCTTTTTGTACATTTATGTTATAGCCAAAAAGCAAAATGATCATTCATTTGAACAAAAACTGATGTGACTAACCAAAAGTAATTATCAACTCAATATCAAATATATTTGGTCTTTTAAAGAATAGAATGTCTAAATATCTGAAAACAAATTTTCAAGCACTTGATTTTTTTTTTTAACATTTCTATCATTTCGAGACTTTTCAGGACAACTTAGGAACCAAAGCATATGAAAAGGCAAAAACTGAAAACAAAGACCATTTTAAAAACACCCCTGTGTATTATCTACCTCATTATCCCTGAGCATTTTTCATTGCCAATCAGGATTAAAATACAAAGAGAAGATTCATTCTAGGCTTGTTATAATTCGATATGCCTGTGCATGCAGGCAGGTTTTTTGAAAAATCCCAAAGGCTTTTTTTTTTTTTCACACATTTCATTGGAATATGCTGGATCTCTGTTATTATAGGCAGTTTAATGTATAATACGCTATGCAACCGAGACGGGAGAGCATAGCACAAAGACATAGAGGTGAGGGAGAAATATACATATTACCTTGCATATTTTTATATTCTCTCCCCGTTTTTGGCTGATCCCTGCTTGCTCGCACGCTCCCCGTCACACACATACCTAATCCTAGGAGGAGATTGTCAAGAGTCCTATGCATAATGAAGGTGGATATTTCTGCGCTCATAAGTAGGCTGGGTAATGGAAATTGTAACAACGCCTTGCAGTTGGCGCACCTTTGCGCCGCACCACAAATAAAGAGCTGTTTGATATCAAACACAAGCAGGGATGGAGGAGAGCAGGAAGCGGTGAGTGCTGCAGTACGAGAAGATTATAGAGGGTTTTGCTCGCCGCCCATTCAGCACATTTCTGCGAGTTAGAAAACTCAGAGGTGCCGCAGCTTATTTCAGCGTACGATTGATGATGGGTCCAAACAATGGGCCCCCGTGCAAAAGTCAGTTTAATGAGTATAGAGTAGTTCCACCGGTCGCCAGTGCATCTCCCGACCCCAACCCATTAATGACGCTACGGAAGCGAGGTGAAAAGGTCCTGTGTCAGGGGAGGAAATGTGCAGCCTCAAATCCTGCACCTCTAAAAGAGATGTTTGGGAGTCGGGGCATGATGAAAGCGAGGTCAAACGGTGTAGAGAGAGATTTATTCATGGGAAGGTTCGGCGTGGTAGGAATTGTGGCCGGGAATAACAGAAAGAGGGATGCAAAATGTGCAGTTTGCTTCTAAGCTGACCTCACCTTCGTCACACTGAGTTCTAGTAGCAGCAACAGGCTAAAACTAAGTGCTATTTTAAAATCTGTAATTTCACATACACACAAAAAGAGAAAAAAAAACTATTTTGCCATTTCAGCACTCACTGTTTTAAAATGTCTGCACTTTTAGGAAACATTCAGTGCAAGTAGGAAAATAATGGTTTGGCTTACTGGTCTCAGAAAGGTTCTTCATACTGAAGCTTTAGATTAATTAAACCGTGGGACAAGTAAACAATGTAATTTTGCATGAGGAGTACATTATCTCAACACAAAATGGTAAGTTCAGGACAATGGACAGTGACTGAGCCACAAGGGGCAGCTTTTCCAAGATTGAAAAATCAGGGAATGCTTGTAGTCTTCACGAACTGTTCTCTGTTAGAAGGCAGACTTACTGACACAGCTTACTGCATTGGGCTGGAACATCTCTGCTGATCAACAGCAAATTTTAAATAAGAAATCCATTTAAACCTCACTGTTCTGTCTACTGGAACACATCGGAGCTCTTCTCTATGACTGATTGCTTTGTTAAATTACTAGTATGACTAGATTCCCTTAAAAGATAGTGAACAACTTAAAAGCCTGATTGGCTATTTAAAAAAATAATGCTGGCTCCATTATGCTTTGGGAAGCCAAGGGCTGACGTGAGTCCCAGTACACTCAGAGGTAAGGAGGAGAATTGGACAGCAAAAAGAATGAATGTGCATGGGACATAAAAGTGATGGACAAACCCTGAATGTGGAGAGAAGTAATAAGTGGAAAATTAATGAGAGTTAGCAGGCAGCAGTTTTCAAGGTCCCTCTGAGCCTCTCTAGGTGACTCTTCATACAGATTACCTATGATGCAATAAAGTAGTAAACGGGTAATTGTAGTAGAAATTAAAAATAAGGGATGCTGATTGGGTCATTAACATAAATACAATAAAAGGGATTATCCACGGTCAAAACTTTCACTGCTACAAGAAATTATTTCTCTCTTTTCATTGTTTAACTGAACTCAAAAACAGCTTTTGTTAAATCTGAACCAACTGCTACAGATTCTCGTTCCTTATCACATTTAACACAAAATGTTAAATGTCAATAACATGTTAATGACAGAACAAATTCATTTAGCCGCTTGTTTTTACTGCGAAAGTATTTTCACTTTTTGGTTTTCCAGTCGGTTGGTCTAAGCCATTCAGACGGAGAAACGGACAGATCAGCAGTCAACTGAATAGATGTTAATGAATTCAAGTGACTTATAGGTGAAAGCAAAAACTAGTAAATTTTCTCTTATGCTTATTGCTTTTTTATGGTGCAGACAAAAAACGTTTTTTATATTGTCAAGACAACTCAACTTTACAATCAACAGACGTTACAAGCTATTTAAGAGCAAATAATTTATTTTATTCATATTAATTAATGCATGCTCACAGATCAACTGGGAATTCACCTTCACTGAAGTTGGCTCCTGCAGGCCAGAAAGAGCCAAGTCAAAATACCCCATTCGAATATCCTCAATACAAGGGAGACGGACAATAAAGACCCAATGATATCAAAGCTCGGGGCAAAGGAAGCTCATAAAACGAGCAGTGACTTAAAATATGGGCCACTGTGTTTTCTCTCAAGTAATGAGGGCTGTAATATAGCTGATGAAACCAGGAACCCATGGGCTGGAATTCCGAAAGAGAAAGCATGAAGGCCTTTGATTACAACGCCCTGGGCTCTTCTCATAATGCAATAACGCAAAATGCCGCTGAAATCAAGTAGGTTTTACATTCACTGCATTGTTTCTGAAAGATGGCTCACAAAAACCCAAACTGTGCTACTACAATGGTGGTCAGAAAGAGATCACTATGAGCTCTGCATTCTTTGAAGGCATTTGTCTGATCTTTTTTTTTAACCACAAAAACCTATTAAGAGAAGTCCCTCCACAGGATGTAGTAAAGACGAAAGGCAGACATGACTGTCTTCAATCTTTACTCATAGCGGGCCCAGGCTCTACTCCAATTTAGCTGTGGAATGAGATGTTTTGTTGGCGTTATTATGCTCACATTACCTGGATAGCTCGATCTTAACCTCCGCTGGGCCCGTTGGGCTTTAGGAGCCTGTGGGGAAGGGATGCAGAGATGGTAGCAAACTGGGCGAAAAGAAAAGCAGCAGCTGCCTGCCAAAATGACAGAATCTTTGGGTTTATTCGTGAAAATGGATAAAAAAAAATTTGAGTTATCAGGCCGTAATGTTCTGGGACTTGCAAAGAGATACAGTCATTTATAATGAAGAGTGGGGAAAAAAACTTACTGCTTCACTTCTTTAGCTGCCTCTTCAACAATGTGAAAAAGCCCCAATGATACTTGAAATAATCTATGGTGAAATAATTATTTTTGTCTTGGCGTTTTAATTGAAGCATAAGCCCCCAGGGTTTTGGTTTGGCTTTAACATTTCCTTGCACAGTGGTGTCGTCTTTGCCTGGTTAATCCTTTTCTTATTATAACTGCTCTTAAGAAGGCAGATATGTTCTATCTGCTAAAATATTCTAAAGTCGATACCATAACCAACTTTCACTGCAGTTACAGCAGCAGTCCATACTGTTGTGGTATGTACCCGTTTTATACTTCTAGGAAACTGAATTTTGGCCAATATTTTTGCAAAAATAACAGGTTCAGTGAGAGTGGATGGAAGACGTCTGTAAACATCAATTTTCAAGTCTAGTCACAAATTCTAAAACAAATTTAAGTCTGTACTTAGGCTGACCCTTTTGTAAGCAGCAAACAGGATTTCTTATGACTATCCTCTTGCCTATCCTGCATAAAAGCCAGATTTGTGAAGTACATAACCCGTTATTTTCCTATTGTCAGTGTCCCCACCTGAACTGTGCATCCCTGCAGCTAATCCAGCATTACCACAGGCCTCTAGCTGCTTCTCCTTGCCAGAGCAGTCAGTTTAGGTCAGTGGTCTGCAACTCCAGTCCCAGAGTACCGCTGTCCTGCAACTGTTGAATGCATCGCTGCTCCAACAAATGTGAATCAAAAAGCTGAATTACCTCCTTGTAGTGTCACTAAGCTCTGCAAAGACCCCCATCCATATTCTCAAAGAATCCTAAGACTAAAAGAAGCTCATTGTGAAGTCATTTAAAAAAAAAAAAAATAATAGAATTTTTGACAGAATTTTTTTCTAGGTAAAAATCTTTAACAATCTCCTTGGCCTTTAAGAGAGGTCTCAACATGATAAAACGCTAGCAATAGTGAGGAATACTTTTAAGAGCCTAAGACTGTTCTAAACAGGGAAGATAGAAAAGATGGCAGATAAACATTCATCAGAAAATGGACAGAACTGTGCCAACAGCAATCACTGCTCTGTCCTGTTTGCTTTCGAGTCCTACACTCCTATTTTATGTTGGTCATTTTGTCAGGTCAAGCAAGTTTATACAGGAATGCAATCACAGTTTATTGCTGACAGCTAAGTGTCCACATCAAAATCAAATAAATGATGCTGTAAAATGACCGGCATGGCAAGAAGCTGTGAAATTACAGTAATGAGGATGTAACCCATTAAAAAGTTGCAGGTCAATGGCACTCCAGGACTGGAGTTGTAGACCCTTGATTTAGGTAGATGGATACGTCTTTGTAGGCATGCCATTCCATTGAGTTAGACTGGACATTGCTTTTGAGATGTTGAACATTTGGATTCACAACCCAGCTGCTTCAAACATCTACACCTGTCTCCTGCTCTCTTTGGTTTTCATGATGGTGTTTTTTCATTCATATATGTGAACTCACTTGTGAGGCCTTCACAGAACAACTGGGACTATAGTAAGGCAATTTACAAATTTTCTGACTCCTCACAGCAAATGACTGGACTGGATTTTAATTGGGGGAATCAGATAAAGGAAGGGAATATAATAGCACATTGTGCTTTTAAGAATACGTGTAAATAGTACTGAAACTTGTGCACATTTTTACTTCATACTCATACAATATTTTGGACAAGTCCAGCATGTAAAATTCAAATTCAATGCACTGCAGTCCAGAAAGAACCATGGAAGGTGAGTGTTTCTTAGCAGAAAGTGGCTGGATGCCATCGGGTCTTCTTCTAGGAAGCCGTGCAGGAGTGCTCGTAACTTACCTGAGATTGCATCGACAGAGGGATTCTTCAATGCAGGGGGCAGAGCAGGCATTCAGATGCCCCCAATCGATGATTGCCATCTTTTACTCTGCAGGTGGTACAAACCCCACAGTGACCAAGACCGTGAGAGCAAAATTATAGTGTTTTGCTCTCACTATAGAGCAAAAGACTATAGTGAGAGAGCAATGGGAAGAGATGTGGGGGATGACAGACGAGCACAAGCCCCCCGCCAGAAAAAAAAAAAAAGAAGAAAGAAATCAGTGTTAATGACTCTGGGAAAGCTGTAAACACAAACTCGGATGCATGTGTTCATTTATACAAATGCATAACATAGATTTTGTAATCATAGCCTTACTTAAGGGCACTTGTTCACATATAGAGCTCGATGAGCTTTAATGTAAGAGTGTAGAGCCGTTCAGTCAGCAGCGCGAATGACATCCCATTAAATCACTGTTAAGGAAGCTGCAGTGATTACTGTCGTAGGAGCTTATCGATTGATGCTGTCTCATTAAACTGGACCTATATTATTCATTTATCTTCTGTTTATTACTCTTATCATTAGCTAATGGCTTGGCACTGACCTTTCCAATGCCCTAGCAACCTTTCGGTTACATTTTTTAGACTCTATAAAGCACGATGAGCACACAATGTGACAACGGGGTGAAATTTATTACCACCTTCTCGATGTGCTGGTGCTGCATTTAGTTTACATGGTGACTAACTGTGCTCAAGAATTCAGCAGAAATAGATAAGATACGTAAATTCTGAGTAACTTTTTCAGAAGACCTTCCTACAAGAGGACAAAAGCAGCAGATAAGTGACGTCAGGGAACACGAAGCCAAGAAAGAATAATCCTATTTAGCACTTTCCTCCCATATGGACAGAAACCCAAATGAGCAGAAAAGAAAAATCACCCAGTCATTGACAAATTTAATAAGGTAGTGTAAAAATGCTCATGCTGGGGGATTGCCACCAGGGGGTACGCGACGAACTAAAAGAAGAAGAGTGTTTAATCATTAAGAATCTCTAAAACTCTCATCTGACATCATCATTAGTTCTCAACTAGCAATACCTGCAACCTAACTATAAAAATATGAGCTCCATTTTCTGTGTTTCCTCCAAAAGAATCTCCCGCTCTCTCTTTTTTCAGAAACATGAACTGGCCTAATTTTTCTTCTTTGGAAGATCTCAGCAACATCCTGTTTCAAGTCCAAGTGCAAGAAGCTCTCCAGGCGTAATGAATTCCTGACAGTATTTACACATTTAAACACCTGCACATCATTATGCATGCAGTGGGCAGGAACTATAAAAACATTTGCAGGGTAAGTTTAGCAGAAGATGGCTCTTAGACATTGGCAATTGTGCAGGTGCAAGTCTGGCAGAAGTGATTATGCACTCGCACTTAGTGAGAAGGGACACCACTGAATTAAGTTTATACATAAATTAAAAGAAACGTGTAACACAAACAATTTGGAAGTTTAATTGTCTGAGGTTGGTTTATAGCTGCGGCTACATGCATACCTGACATGTAATAGTACACCCAAATAATAAACTGTCAAAACTTACCACCCCTTTTGTGCATCCCTGTCATAATTCTCATTTTAGGTCCTGTGAACAGGTCACAACCAGCGCAAAAATCAACAACAAACAAATATTGAGATATTGAGTTGAGATTTAATGTGATAGATCAACAAGGAGTAGTTAGTACGTATTTAGTGGAACGGAAATGATTTACTTTTTTTTTTTTAAGTTTTAACTAAAAAAATCTTTGTTGTACATCTGCAAAATGAGTATAAGAAGAAATTTTGAACTCTGCAAATTTCTAACTCAATCTAAGTCTGGACTTTAGCTCCATTTAATCCAGCCTATTGTATCTCTAGTCTTATCTTTAGGGTTCGCTTTCCTATTGGAAGGTGAACCACTGTTTCAGCCTCAGGTTTTATGGAGTCTTCCAGGATCTTCCAGGATTGCACTGTGATTAGCTTCAGGCGTCTTCCCATCAACTCCGTAGAGCTTTCCTCTCCCTGGTGTAAGCAAGGCATCCCACATCATGATGCTGCTACCACCATGCCACTTTCTACTAATGAGATGACTTTTTGGTTGCACTGGTTGTCTTTTATTTTAAAACCTTAGAATAAAATGAACTAAATACAAATTCACACCATCATTCAACCCCCCCACTATTTTCTTAGTTTATCACATAAAATCCAAAGAAAATATATTGAAGCTTCTGGTTAAAGTGACATAATATGAAAAAGTCAAGGGTGTAAATACTTTTGCATTGCGTTGCGTCTATAATAATGACTGGGTATTTTTAACCCCCAGGTTAAATATAAATTCCTTTCACTGAGCTGGTGCAGACAGTCTCTCAGCAGAAAAGACAAAAACAGAGACAGCTGGGTGTAACAGCAGAGAGCTGAAAGCTTTGAGGCAGGTTGTTTTGTTTTTTTCGCTGTGTTTCACCACTGCTTTTGATAGAGAAAATTTATGAAATGCAGGCCACAGACAGGATGTGCACAATACTCAGCAAAACACAGGAATGTAAAAATATTCAATATTTGTTGCAGTGTTTGCTTCTGCTGCACAGCAATTATGATGATGATATGACGGGGTGCACGGCACCCAGACGGCCTGCTGTTGATCAAAGGGCAGAGGGAAAATACCCTCACTGTCAATCACTGGAATGGATTACCATTAAAGCCTTTTTTTTAGTGCTATTACACTTCAAAAGCAAATGTATTTGTGTTGCACCATGATTTTTAAGGGTTTTAAAGTTGAAATATTGTGAATTTCTTCATATTTTTCTGTGGCTGAAAGTATTTGTGTCTGAAGTCCCAAACATTTTACGAGCCCAAAATAATAAAAAATAAATAAATAAATCACACCTCTCACACAGTTAGGTGTCAAAATTTTGAAGTTGGAAAAATAAGTGAATTTTCAACAAATGATATCTTGTGGATTATCACAATGTTGTGTGGAAGATATGTTCTTTTTGATCAGCAGAAGTCTTGGTCTTGGATGTCATTTTACCTGTAATGCTCCACTTACGAAAGTAAATCTGTTGGGCTTCTCTTTGGCACTCGGGCAACAATACTGACTGCTACACTGATGGATGGGATAAAAAGCAACATTTTCTGAGTTCTGGGACCTCCTGAATGAGTTATGAATGCACTGTTTGAGTAACTTTCATAAGCCAGTTGCTCTTTAGAAGGTTCATCATTTTTCCATATTTCCACCATTTAGGGAAATTGGCATTCACTGTGGTTCGCTGGGATCTCAAAGAATTAGAAACAACGTTCTAACCCTTTCAAACCTGATTGCTGTTCCTCATCTGCTCTTAAACCTCTTCAGATCAGACCATGATGTTTTGCTTTTTATGATCTTTTGGCATACTTCATGTCAGACAGGTTCTAGTTAGGAAATTTGATTCTTTGTGTCATGCGAAATTAGGGCTTGGTGTAGCTTTTGAAATTCAACAACAAAAAAGGTGGAATTAATTATTTAACAAAGAGGGTAATTACATGTTCACATGGGGCCAGATTGGATTGGGAAACTAGTTGCTAAATAAATGATATCATATAAAAAAAATCCTGCGTGTATTTAATCAGGTTATCTTTGACATTAATGTGTTTGATGATCAAAGCATTTAGGCTGGATAAGCAAAAACACACTGTTGAGGGGACAAATACCTATTCACATCACTGTTCACAGCTGCTCTTTCTATATGACTTGGCCTTCTACTCCTTTAAAATAATAAAACATTTTATTCGTTAAAAATTCAGTCACATTTTAACTCAGACAAAAAAATGAACTAAGTCAAAATTGAGAATTTAGAGCAAAACAGCAGTAATTATGCAGTTGCATGCTGTTTTGTGGAGAGATGTGAATTATTTATGCCCACAGAGGAAAATTCCTGCCTCTTTGCCTCTTTTCTTTTCTAACCAGTCATGTATCGCCTAGTTTTGCTGTTATTGCCGTTTAATTCCCTACTTACCAGTATCTTAACTTTATGTGTATCTGTGCAGTCACAGCTTTGGGTTACCAGTCTAGACAGTCATTTGCAAAGTGCATTTGTACTTGTCGGTCTAAAAAGACAAACCAATTGGCTATGAGGCGTAACTTTTTGCATAATTCAGCCAATTTTCCAGAAATAATGTTTGGAAATAGTGGAAATAAAAATATTTCAGCTCTTGTTATGGGATTGTTGGACAGAGTGAGAGCACATAATGAACACTGCAATCAGCAACATCATCAAAACAATTGCAAAGTGAACTAAATAATGTTATCTAAGCACAACGTTATCGGTCAGAGGATGGAGTTTATTGACTGAATGATGCTGATAGGGATCAAACTGTGAAAAAAGGCAACTGGTTCAAGACATTCCTAAAAAGGACAGCCCTCTGGTGTATTCACAGTTTATAGTCAAACTATTCCATGGAATGATGAGTGAAATTCATGGTCAATAATGGCTCAGTAATAAGATTGTGTGCTATGATACCAGACAAACTGCTAAAAACCCTTTTTGCTGCCTATTATAGGGGAAATAAGTATTAAAACATGATGTATGTCATAGATTTCCTGTTTATGGGGTTATGTAGCTGTAAGTCTAGTTGTGCCCACCACTTAAAACATCTATCTTTGGGCATCTAAGTGCCATATCTGGATTATGTTAGAATATGGAACGAATGAAATGAGCTATAAAGAAACAGTAAAATAGGAAGGTGTTTAAAGCAGAGTGGTGTGCTGAGAAACACTGGGCCTCGACATTCCTGCAAGTATTCAATTCTGTGAAAGTAGGTCTGAATTTTAAATTTAGGTGGATTTACCTTATTAAAACTAAAAAAATAAAATAAAATAAAATCCGCAACACTGCAAGGATAAGTGGGTATAGACAAAGTATGGATGGAGTGGATATTTTTGAGTCAACCAAGTGTAGTTCAAGGTCAGAGTAATAAATATACATTAGACTAAGTTATAATTATTACAAGAGGCAAAACAGATAAAAATATGTACAAAAATGTTCTCTGGACTATTTATTTTCAAAAAGTTCCCTTTTTAATATAGAGCAGCTGTAGTAAAACTGGTATTAGCTGTACATTTGCCATATCGCCCACCACTAAACCAGTGGTTTTAAACTGTAGAAACGTTCTAATACCAGACGTAGTGATGGTTTTGAGGCTCAGTGTAGTCTAGTGTGCCACTTCCTGATCTACAGCTATCCGTCAGCTGTGTACAAACTTGAAAGAGAGAAAAATCAATTAACTTTTAACCAGTCTACATGGTAAATAGACTGAACCTGCATAGCACCTTTCTAGTCATACTGACCACTCAAAGTGCTTTACACTAGAGCCACATTCACCACATTCACCTATTCACCTAAACAAATTTATACACAGATCAGTAGGTAACATGGGATTAAGTGCCTTGCCAACTTAATCCCATGTGATGGGAGGAAGTTGCAAGTGAACTTAAAACCTTCCGATGCAATGGACTACCTCGTTGACAACAAACCAAGATCCTGTAAGAACATCACCTACTTTTTTTAAAGGTTTTAAATGAACATTTATTGCAAACTACTTGGTTTGTCATGTGTACCCATAATAAAATATAAGCAGTGCTGCTAAAAGCTGTCTGCAGGGGACTATAACCCAGTAAAGTAACATGTATGGACGTTGTGATCAAGAGTGACAGACCCTGAAACCAAACAGAGTGATTTTGGACTTGACATTTGTTGTAAACAGTTCCTGACCAAATATGACATGAAGGTTCTTAAAAATCAGAGCTGTGCTTACACTAAAATATTCTGTAATTTTACAATGCAGCAAAACAGAACACTACATTTCATTGGTATGTGAAGGTTGACATTGGTATTATGATTAGATGATTACCCATCATTGACTTTTGGGAAACTAAGGATCTCTAATTGTCTTATAAAGCAAAATGTTTACACTGTTGCCAACTAAATGTTTATTCACCTCTTTCCCTCCAAAATAAAAAGAAAATCTAGCACATTTTATGCTCTTATTGGTAATCTTTGCATATTTTAATATGAGGGGATGTATTGATCCTACTTGTTTACAAGCAACATCTGCTGTGTCTGTATCGATACGGCTATCATTTGACTGTTAACATATTTTAATGAAATTGTATTTAACCCTTGTTTTGACAAGAAAGTTATACTACATAAACCTTGATCTTTTTGAAAAACCTTTCATTTCCCAGATGGGTTATTTTATTGTTCTACCAGTTTCAGACTGGCCCCTGTGTTTTCTTTCATTGAATATATTTTTTGAAATAAGGTTAATGTACTCTTAAACACCGGCATTCAGTATTCAGCAATGGCTCAAGAAGCTTGAGTTCAAGCACTCATCTTCCAAATCCCCAAACTGGATGTGCCAGATGGTTTGGCACACAGATCCATCTTAGAAATCATATGCAGAAAAGGGCATGCACTTTTAAAAACTAGCTGGCAGGTGACATCTACTTTTATCCCACTTTCAATCCATTCAATCTGTGGAAGAAAAAATAATAATAAGCTGGAGTTTTTAGATCCCCCACTTTGCATCTTAGGAGACTCAGAGTATCTGATGAAACACAAAAAGACCCATTCAGAGATTCTGTGGAGTCAATGAGCGTCTTAAAGAGCATTAAGGTGACCTTTATAGTATATGACAGGTTATTATAATGTGCCGGGAGAGCAATGTGATTTTAGAGATGAATAAATAATATGACTGAGGTAAAAGGAAGCAATGATCTCAGACTGCAATACAGAAAACTGTCATTGAAACGTTAGTATTGATATTTAAGTCTGTAATGTATAACAGAAGTTAGAGTAAAATCCAGTGTTAGATTATTTTTCCTCTCTTAGAGGATGTAACTCTTCACTGTTGATCTGAAATGTCCAAAACAAAACTATGGCTGGAGGGTCAGAGAAGTTGCTTGCCTTTGTTTTGTAAGAAACATTTCTTGAAATAACCATTACCCAGGCCCAAAGACGCTGTCTTTCATGCTGGAGGTAATAGCTGAAATCAGATATTTACAGTCACATTCAATATAGAATATACTAACAATTTTCACTTGTTTTGTCCCATTCAACTTCCCTCTTCCACCTTAATACAAAATGTAGCAAGCCACGTTGCACGACAGTTTAATCAACAAAGTAAAACACATTCACTATTGAGCATCACACACACTCTCACACAGATTAAATGACAAATTTAATCAAAGATTTTCCCACAAGAATTTATTGTAATTGAGTTATTTCTTACTGTATGTGTCCGTTCAGCTCTAATAACGCTGATGTCATTAAATTAAAAAGTGATGCATTTACCACAAATTAAACTCAGCTCAATTTATTTATATACAGCTGCAATTCACAACAAATGCGATCTGAAGGCACTAGGAGACAAACGGGTCTAATTTGTAAACAGAAAAGTAAAATCCAATGAAATTCAGTTACATATATGCCAGTTTGATTTTAGCTTCAATATAATGCAGTCAAATTCAACTTTTAATGCCAATTAGTAAGAGGTGATCAATGTTTAATGCAAGGTCAATAGAAGCTGACATTAACTAGCACAGAATACATCATTATATAAACTGCTGTGGAGAAAAAAAAAACATTGACAGATTATGTAATAAGCTGAAATTTATGATGATGTTACTAAAAGATTAACAAAACTCACAGTTACTGAAGGCAATATGCACCAGCATATTGTATATCCTCGTTTAGAGCTTTGCTCTAGTTGGTTGGGAGGCTTTTAATGACTGATTCTAACAAAGTAGCAATCTGTTTCCTGCTACTTTTGCTTTTTCTCATCGCTCCATGAGACCATTGTTTTGCTCTGATTTATAAGATTAATATTTTAAGAGTAATAGCTGGTTACGAGAGCAGCTAAAGTATATAGTTTTTTTTTTTTTCTTTTTAAAGAGTTTACAGTTGCATTTGTTGAAAGGTATATTGAAGCTTGTGTCTGTTATATTCTCCGTAGTCACAAAGATGACAGAAACAACTATCTATATAGCACTTGGTAGTATATAAACACAGATTTTTTTCCTAGGGACTTAATCAAAAACCTCATAGTAAAAGTGTTTTCATCCTGCAACTACAAAGACATGTAAAGGAAGGTAGTAATACACTGTGGTCACTTCCTGACCTAGACCATGACATTATAACTGCAGTACCTTTTCATAACAGAAGAGGGAAAAAAAACACTACACGAGTTGTATGTAAACCATGCTTTTCAAGCTTCAACATCAAACCGACAGCAGCCTTTGAAAACACTAGTACATCACCAAAACCTGATGTTAAAAGTCCTCCAAATGAGCTGCTCGCCTCACCTGTTGCAGAAAGACTCCTAATAAACTTGGCCAAAGTAGGTCAAAGCTTGTACAGCTTTCCCAAATAATAATAATAATAATAAAAAAAACACTTTCCATTTCTTTTGCATCCTTCATGCCTATGATCTAATTTTACATTACCCATGGATACTCATGCCAAAGGAGATCTGTCACTTTTGACTCATGCAAAATTGCTCTATTCTTCTTTTGGGATACATTACAATGAAAATAAAGATTGGCAGATTTATAACACATTAGAGCTAATGAGTATTTTAGTGTCAGAATGTTCCTGGAAATAAGACGCAACATTGATCTCTCCTTCTGTTTATACATATTAATGTGCTGTTTTCCTCTGAGAATCTCCAGGAGTCGTTTTACATTTTATTCTAATGACTTCAAGAAAAGGAAAATGTACCTTTTTTCACACACCAAATGCTACACAAAATAATTGCCATGCTGCTCGTTTGGGTTTGCTTTTTCTTGCTTTGAGATTTACATGCAGCACAACCTTTGAATTTTGGCTGGGATTACCTCCTTGAATAGTTCTTTGAAAAATATATCTTCTCTTAGCAAAGCAGGGAAGTCTACCCCATCAGACAAGGCAAGTTTATTTTACGTACTTTTACTCTACTGAAGAATTGGTAAAGCAAATTTCTATTCTCTATTAAAATGACGTAACTAATCTGAGGCGTTGGTTGCAATAGACATACAGCAGAATTCTTACATTGTTTTGTCCTATTTATATTTGTAGCTCAACTATCATAATAAATATAACGATCTATATGGATTCTTTCTGAGATAGATGTATCAGTTTTATCTGCTTTCCTCAAATAAGAACTAATGAATGATCACATATTGACTCAGCCACAGCCTCATCCGGCTCAAAATCATGACGATTCAAATGTTACTCAACAGTTTATCAAAATCAAATGATTTCCAATGATGGTGCTTTAATTTTTTTTTCCCGTCATGATTGTTGTGTGAAAACACTCTTGCCCTCAGTTACCTCCCAAACACACACATACACTCAGTTACTCTGTGCACGATGAATAATCATTTTATGAACATCTCCATCAGTGCAGCTATCCACTTAGCTCACTCCTTCATTACAGTCTATTTGACAGACCATGGAGGACAGCAAGATTTTTTTTTCCCCTTTACCCAAGGGATACACTTGGCCCTTCCAGTAAAAAGAGGCCACTAATGGAAGCAGAGGCCCTCATTTCCACTCTGCGATTTTTATGCAGGCAATCCAGGGATCCGTGGTGATCGTAAAGCGGGGCCAAATCGATGCCAGGGTCAGCTCTAAATACAGCAAAAAAATATAAACCTGAATGAACAGGCTTTGTTGAGAGCCGACACCTCCCTGTAAGTTCAATTACAGCAGGTGTTTGTGTGAATCCAATGAAAGCGAGCATTTTGCATAAATGCCAAAGTGAAAAGAAACTCCCAACAAATTCTCTGAATGTGTGTGGACCTATCAGACAGCTAATCAAATATTCTCCGACTCCTTGGGGAACATAAAAAGCTAAATTCCACAGCTGCTCCCCTTGGCCGTGGCCGAGTCATAAAAGGAAGTGCATAAAAGAAGTGGAAGTGCTGCTGTTGAATATACAAGATTGGAATTTGGATGCTGGTGTTCCTCCGTGGATATCCCCCACCTTGATTACTGCACAGATTTGAGCTGAATGCTGATTTCTTTGCATCTTACATTGTTTATAGCTTCATATCGCTTAAGTTGCACTGAACAGATCAGGCCGATGAGGCTAAAGGTATTAATGGTCATAGTTAAATCTTATTGAAAAGTTACCAGCATAATAATAATTGCAAAACACTTAAAAATACAGAAATTCCAGTTTTGGAACAGTTTTTAAAATGGATTGGAAGCACTTTTTGAAATAGAGAAAACTGGTAATTTTGTCACTTTTTTGCCTCTTAAGTGAAATTTAAAAGATGGTATCAATTTTTTTGCAGTTCTGAAACCATTTCTACGCCTGCCGAAGGAATTTCGAGTCTCCTAGGTACTTAATCCGGAATATCACTTAAATAATTTCAACCTCTAGGGAGCTGGTTTGACGTAAAATTTTAGAGGTTTTAAACTTATAATTTTTTTTTTAAATCTTTGGGGATGTTAAACTTGTTAATATGCGCAACTGTAGTCACAGGAGCTTCAAGCCATTTGGAAACTGCCTTGTAGCCTTAATCTGTAACTTGCTTGTCTATGATTTTCTTTCTATTCTCCTGGGACAGCTGTCTTCTTTGCTTTCTGTGGTCCATGTTCAATGTGGCACAACCAAACAGCGCAGTGACTACTTGTCATACTTTGAATAAGCAGACTGATTATCAGCTTGAAGACACCTGCTATGCTAATTAGAGGGAACGCCTCAGTTTAAAATGTCCCTATTGTCCAATTCAGTCTTTTCTAGTTATTATTTTTGTCCAGGCCTATTTCATTAGTTTTTTGTTTTTTTTTAATTATTCTGTTAAACCGTTTTAAATCAATGTCTGATTTTCATTGGTAAATTTTCAGTAGTTTTTTCTTCATTACTTTTGTCACTTTGGTCACTGAAATAATAATGGTTATTTCAGTGACCATTGTGGGTTTCTCAGTCATTAACAGAGGGGTACCAACAATTATATCCACATGCGCACATGTTGTAAAACTGTGGATATCTGTATTAAAGAAAACTGTGTTAGCTGTAATTGATATCTTCAGTGCAGTTATTCAAATACTTTCAGCCAGAACAGAAGAGAACTGTCATTTTGATCCAAAAAGAAACCAATTTAAGATAATCAATTCAACCATTTCTCCCTCCTGATGACCAGGATAATATTGGGTCACACTAAGTTGCTAAGCACAAAAGACAAATCAGTTTGTCGTGTATTACAGATGTATATTATCTGCTGATTATTATTACTTTTTTTTATCTCAGGACACTGGAATTACATACCATTTCAAATGAAGTGTTAGTCAGTGTAATCCATACACATAACCTTTCCAAATTCCTCAATGCATTAATTCACCACTTGCTCTCCACAAGATTAATAGCAGGCTCAGGCGAGATATGATAAAACTTGCACAATACATTGTCCCAGTGGTCACCAGCAGTGAGGCTAATTTGTATAGTTCTCAATAGGAGTCACTGTGCTCATTGTTCGGGCTACTATAGTTTCACAGAGGCTGGAGCTATAATTAGCCAGAGGACTTAAGAATATCAGTGGGTTGGAATCAAGTTAGAGTGCCACAATCTGCTGGTATGAGTTGAAAGACTAAGGGACTTATTAGTCAGCCAGATCTCTGCTTGGAAGAAAATGAACTATATTTGCCAAATCTAATTGATATGTGAAAACTCTGTGTGTAAACAAAAAAAATGTCAATGTCCCAATTGCAATTTTGTGACCTAATTTTGAATTTTTGTACAGCTCCATCCTCAATTTCTTTTTAAATCTGCCTTTCTTCTACTTTATTTTGTAGCTATCCAGTCCTGACAGTTAAATATGCCCATAGCAAAATTTCAGATCCGAAACTCATACCTAAAAAACGAGCTTCGTTTTTGGGCCTGGTGTTGCATTTGCGAAAATATATCACATAGGAAACTCCAGGAATTTCACGCTGTACTTTCAGCTGTATTTATATTCACAAGATTATTGAGTAGTAAGGAAGTTCCACAATGATTTTATGCCCATATTTATAATTACTCAACAGGTTTTTTGTTTCTAAACCTGGTGCTACTGACTTGTGATGTTTTGTGGGGGGAAAAAAAAGTTTCGGAAATTGATCTAAAAGCCAATACATTGTGACCAAAAAAACTGGAACAGCACAACTTAAGATGTTCTTCCACTACACGTCGTTAGTTGTCCATGTGCAGAGGTGATGTTACACCACACAGCTCGATAAGTCAGATTCTCGCAATTTTTGTGAGACAAAGTTAAATTGTTCTAGTAACTTTTATTAGTGATTAGCACTGCTAATGTTTGACAGTTGCAGCTGTTTATTTTCTAGATTCTCCTAAACAGGCCATGTGTAAACAGGCCACAATTTCTTTGGCAGAAAAACGTGGAAAGCTCAAAAGGATCAACGGTGATCCAGTTAGGTTGCTTGTTGTCAAATCATGCTTCTGTACTAGCTCTAAAACGTTGGCAGGAGAACGTCAACTTTCATTGCCTTTATGTTGTTTGCACAAAATGTTTTCTTCCTCCCAGCACTAACACTTAAAGCCACATCAAACACGTTCACTAATGGGCTTATTCAAACTTGACAAACGTATTAACATTTTAAAAAAACTTTTAGGCAATATCGGATTTATTTATGTATCTTCCGTAAAATTTTTCAAAATTTGTTTACTGGTTGTGCATTTGTTACTTTCCTTGGAGTCGGATAGTATGCAACACACTTCACCTTCTATGTGCAAAGGTTTCGCAAACTGTAAAGAATCACGGGGAAACATTTATTCATATGGTTTTAATTTGCCAGGCAATTTGATGTTTGAGTTTAAGAGTCTGCTTCTAGAAGGTAAGAGATCAAGCACAAAAAAAGTCATATCTGGTGTTCTAGTCTGACTCTGTAAGGCAAAACAAATGTGAAATATAATTTACAAACTGGTAAATTGCATTTATATTTTCACTTCTACCAAGCACCCTGCACAAAGATAAACATTAAATACCTAGTTTAATGCACAGGAGAAAGTTCAAAGGGAAATACAATTCCACACTCATCCCATCGTGCACAAAAAAAGGATAAAGGCATTCAACTTTTAGGTGGAAAAAAAGAGAAAAGATCTGCTGTAAAACCATTAAATACAATTCATCTTGCTACGGCGTCTACGAGAAGCATGTAATTGCAATGACACACTGGTGTAATCCATTTAAAACACTTTGGCTCAGGCCTAGGCGGCTTTAGACTTCCTTTGCAGACTCACACAGTCATCTTCGTTTTGGATATGTACCAGAGACTGCCTGCTATTAGCAAAAAGATGTGTAAGCTGCTTTGTTGTCCACCTACAAGCCCTGGCGAGGAAGCACCTTGTCCTAGATGCATTGCATGACCGACAAGAGCACAAGAAGAAAAGAAGATAATAACTTGCCCGTCTCAGGCAGAGGTGAAGTACGAGCGGTTGCACACAGACATGTAATCTGTCTCGAGAGGTGCCCTCTCTTCTGGCGCCTCTGCGCTTTGACTTTCCGAGGCAGGGTAGACCTACCCAGCCTGATCAGAGTAATGGTGTCACTGGAGAGCTGCATCTCATTGAGTGTTGGCTGAGAAAACATTATCTCACCCTGACCTGCTGCAATGGCAGCTGGACGAGAGATGTTAGGTTCTATTGCACAGTGAGTTTTAATCCCGTGGAGGTGAATTCATTGTCATTAAGTGGTAGAAGACTGTTGGGCTACCTAGGTCCATTCTGAATGTGCTTTTCTAAGTAGGACTGAAGTTAATTGAACTAATTGTGCTCTCTAAAGGTTCAAATTGAGAATCACATTTGCATTAAATTTTGAATGATTCATACACATATCTAAAACTGTACCTAGAACTAATGCCCTCCACCAGAAGGTTTTTACTTTATTTTTTATTTAACCTTTATTTCAGCAGGAAAATCACATTTAGAAGAACAATCTCTTTTGCAAGAGAAACCTGACCAAGACTGGCAAAGGCACACAGAGGTTACAGAACATTCACAGCGAAAACAGAAAAAAAGGATCATTGGTTTATTTATGTCTGTTTTGTGTTGGGCAAGCCAAGAGGAGTGGATTATCAGTAAAAATACTGTATTCATTTTTAACTCATTCTAAATATAACACAATATGAAAATACATCAGTAGAATAACATAACTGACTTTTACATGTGCATTCTCAAGTAGGTATTTTCCCCTATAATAATACATTTGAAAAATAATTTCCAGCTTAAAATGATCAACTACTACACAGGGTTGCTCCTATATCTTTGTAAAGGATTGTGAAAGTAGGTATTTTCAATGTCTGGAAAAACATTGAGACTGAAAATAAAGAATCTCTAAAATATTTGTATTTCAAGACTATTTCCTATCTGCTGTTGCACCAATGCATCCTTTATTCAATCTATCAATCATTTAACCAATATTTCCTCTTGTGTGCAGATTTTATCTACACAGTGATGGAAAAGTAGTATGGAAAATAATGTATGACATCAATTTTAAATGTTTGATGACGGTCAAGTAGTTCATATTTTCCACATATAGCTGTAAAAGTTAAAACAGATTTAAGTTAAATTTATGTAAGACATATTCAGCTTTTTCTTTTTGCAACTTCTATCCCTGCTATAAAATACTAGCTTGCTGTCATACGTGCTAAATTCTAATCCCAAACTTGTCTCTTCATTTCAATCTTGTTTTATCCGTCATCTCCCCAGGCATAACTATCAGAAACTCTCTAGTACTGCCTTAAATCTTGCATACAAGAAGCTGCACAACTTTTATAATTCCTAACAGTTATTAAGTCTGATATCAGTGTTTTTTATGTTGTAATTTTCCTCCCAACTTTTCCCTTCGGCTGTCATTCAGTCATTTAGGTATCCGTCTCATGTCAGACTGAAGAGCATTTCTGATTTTGCTGAACTGCTCTTTAAACACAACGCACAGAGAAATGAGGCTGCCAAAAGTGTGAACGTGTTCTTCTGTATTCAGAGAAATAGCATTGCTGTGATTGATACAAGCCACTTGATCTGGGAGAGTCAGGGCTCATAAATTTCGAGAGCTGCTAAGTTGGACTGTATTGTTGTTGCCAGTCATCATAATGGAACCGATCTAAAAGTAAGCTTTCATGTTTTCATGACTTTTTTCCTTCTATTATTAATGTGTAATCTCCTTTCCTAACAATTTAATCTTTTATATATATGTTAACACATTTAGGATTTTTTTTTTTTTTTTTTTACATGAAAAACATCAATTTTTATGGCTTGATTAGCTCCATTAGACATGTTACGCAAACTTTCTATTGATAAAATCCTGAAAATATTCAGGAATGTATTTAGGAATACTTTTAAGTTTTATTCTGAAAGGATAAAACTTTCAGAATAAAAGAGCTTTTCCTCTCCTCTGTCACAACTTGCATGCTCAGTAGGAAAGATTCCTGCAAAGCCAACAACACAAGGCAAGCGATTGTCAATGACTTTATGAAATCTGCTGGGTTTCTTTGGATAGGAAGCCTCAATAAATTCTAATAATGAACAGAACTTGACTGCATTGTTGGATAACTAGAATCAATTTGAATGGATATACGATTAAGTAATTCTTTGGCTGTATGTTTTTCACTTTACGCTCAAATCATGGCAAATACATGCAGTACCTTATGGACCACCAGGGGGCACCTCTGGGCAAACAGTGGTCCCATGGACCACATTTTGAGAAAGACTGGTCTTAAAAAAATCTGATACAAATTTTATGCATATAATTAACTGTTGCTAAAGAATTGTTTCTGAAGTGTACACATCAATAACGGTGGAGTGCCAGATGGTAGTGACCTCAAAACATCTGCCATCTTCCCAAATAATTTCACCTACCTTTTCAAGCAATAATCTAAACTGTTTTTTCCCCAAAGCACATTGCATTCCCCAAGTCAACAGCTCAATCTCACCCTCATCGCCCACTTCTCTCCGAGAAGCAGATGCTATAATTTTTCTTGCTGGAATACCCCTCCTCCCTCACCCACTTTCATTTTAGACCCTCTAGATGGATCAGCCCCCTCTCAACCCATGATTCCTCTGCACCTCCTCAGACGAAGAGATTGATTTGTCTACAGGATGCCTCTGACCTTTGATATGATCCAATAAGAGACGCTTCGCCCTAACCGAATTAGACAAGTGGGGGGATACACATTAGAGGAGGGTGTGTCCCTTTTGCACATTGCATACCTCTGCTTTTCTTTTTTTTTTTTTTTCCTGTGTTGGGTAAATCCACTGTCCATCTCCTGCCAGGCCCTATTAGACACTCAGGGAAAAATAAAAGATGTGTTTTCAAATTGCACTTTGCCTAAAGGCTCTTTGGGCCAAATTTAATTTTCACCTTACATTGATTTTCTCCCTACTCACAGCTCAGTGGAACCTAATGTTTCTATGGAGTTTCTCTGTGCTAAGTGCAAATAAAGGGAGACCTTGTTGTAGATTACTACATGTCAGAAGACACTAGGTACAATACGTCTTCCTTTAGACACTAGGGAATGACATGATTGAAGAACTAGCCGTTTTGTGTTTCTGTGCGGGTCTTCTCTCAGTTCCAAAATCAATTTTAACAACTTGTATTAGCTTGAGTCTCAGGTTTGGTTTTAGGGTTTATACTTGTAAGATTACAAACTTTTTTATGTGTGTGTTTACCACCTTTTCAGCTCAACAACTTTTGTGAAATTCAGGGTTCCTGCACATTTTTACTTTATATGTCCGTTTTTTAGGCAATTAACATATAAATATAAATGTGTTTAAATGTACATGTTTTTTAATTGTCAAACCAAAGCTATTTTAAAGGTCAAACTAGAATTTTATTTGACCAAAAGTACAAATAATTCAAAATACATATCCAGATTGTTCCAGGTTATAGGTCAAATTTTAAACTAATTAAGGTCTGCTTAGAAACCTTAAAAAAAAATAAAAAAAAACCCTTCCCTATTAAAAACCTAAAATGGGTGAAGTTTGTCACATCATGAGAAGAACTAGATAATGAAGAAATGAAGAAAAAGAAGCTGCTGATCACAACATAAACTGTATCATTAGAAAGGCCAACATGTCAACCTCATTTTGACATTTTAGGAGGTTCTGCTTTGTCAGGGTTGAGTGAATTTCTCTGGCAGACCTAAAAGAAAAAAAAAGCTGACAGGCCAGACAGAAGAAAGGACTGATTTTGACAGATCCCAGCCTCTTTCATTGGATCATATGATGAGGAAAACAAAAGGAGGAAGGTGGATAACGGCATGCAGAGGCTTTAAAGTGGGAAACAGGGTTGCAGAACCAACGAATTGTGAGGAAACGCACGTCAGCCTGCATGGATACACATGAGACCTGATATCACAAGCCACAACACATAACCAGGCAGGAACAGAGGGGAAGCTGTTTTCTGTGTGAAGCAGCAGGGGTTGCATGAGGGGATGCAAACCGACTCCCCCTCCCACCCAGCGACTCTGAACTTTTCGCTACCATTTGTTTGTCATCTTAAACTGGCAGTAAGCTGAGGAATCCGGGGTCTTACACAAAACCCTACCTAGTATGACTCTGTGCTGGGGAACTGATCCCTTCCAAAACCCTCATTGTTATTCTGCCGTGATGCCGAGGGATCTGCTGAGCACCCACAGCCAAACCTACAGGAGGGCTGAGTGGGAGGAGGGTGTGCTGTGTTTACTTTGTGTGCTCTTTCAGGGGACAGCGGTATCACACACACAGGATTGCAGATGAAACAACTTTTGAGGGTTGTGCTATGAAGGTGCCATTTCATGAGAATATGAGTCCATTTTCCCGTTTTAAATCTTCAGTTTTATCTTCCTAAAGGGCAAGAGATGCCAATTTCAATGCCGAGTCTAGATCATAGACCTCATCTGGCCTTGATCTTTGACTAAACTGAGATGGCAGTAAACCCAAACAGTTTAGTTCATATCACTTCATTTACATAAAAACTTCACTGAAGCACATAACTCATGTCTGGAAATTATGCTGAATGCCAAACTAATTTTTAATGGATTGGAACTGCTTCTTTTCTTATATTCACTTTTACTGAATTGTAAGAGTGGGGTCCAAAAATTACTGAGTGGTGTAAAACCACAGCAGCCCTGGTCAGTAAAAAGTAAATTAACATAGTTACTGGTTAAAATCGGAAAATATAAACAATGACACTCACTGGATGCAAAAACCTGTTTCAATTTTAAAAAGGTCCAAAGTTACATTCCTATCTTGCAGGACATGCCAGTGACTGTGAATTTTTTTTTTAATTAAATACTTTTCCAAATTCAGGCTATGTCTATACTCTCATTAACATTTTCACCATATTCTACAGTATTTGTGTCTCCTGTCCACTAACACCTCATTTTGTGGACAAAGCTAACCAAAACACTGGTCAATGGTAATTATACATGACAATGTGCACCCTACTTTATGCATGCCCAATGTTCATCTTTGCTGGAAACACAAACAACAACAATTATTATCAGTTTTTCCACAGTCTGTTTTCTGTGTTTACTTTGATCACATTAAAATAAAAAAAAAAGAGCTGCCACTGTTTTAGAATACTTTTTAGCCTTTGAATTTTGTATGGGTATTTAAAAACACAAATTTTTTTAGCAGAAATTACAGTGCCTGTGTGGATGCAAATTGTTTCACAAACAGATATATATATATATATATATATATCCCTTTTCAAAAATATGGTGATACCAGAGCCTGAATTTTCAAAGGTTATTTGTTAATATAGATACCACATCTGGGGATGTGGGTTAAGGTTAGGGCTGTAAGTTTGTTTAAACTCTTTTGTGGGTTCCATGTTTTTGATGTTCAGATGGAGCATAACAATGGTATGTTCTCTGTAGGTCAAACAGAAAGACGCCTCACAGCCTGCGCTTAGTAAGACACAGGTCGAGCTGGAGACCGTAACTCCAAGGAGGAGCTTTGTGGAAATAGGCAGCACTTTATGAGAGCAAGCGTTTTAGCACCCCTAAAAGGCTGCCACTGGAGATTCGGAAATTTCTCAAACATTCATGAACAATTTAAAGCAACACACCAGGTATGTTTTGGATGATGGAGTAACATGGCACGATATAAAGCTCAGAAAAACAGCTTTTACATAGCCTCTCCCAACCCCCATTTCAACCCCTAAACCCTACTTTTAAGAATGTATAAAAATCATCTTTGGAGTTGTTTTTAAAGCATGAATTCCAAATAAAAGCCTAAAAAGCAATATGTCCAAAACCAAAGAACTTCTTCTATAAAGTCAGTCAAACTTGACTGACTTGATTATGAGGTTTGGCTTACCTTTTAAACGAGACTTAGATGTCCATTTAACTTTCACATGCAAATTGCGTTTAGCCCAATTTTAGCAGAGATGTTTACTGACAGTTTTTATAAGCTTTCATGTCCCTCAAACCATAAAATACTCATTTGGTTGTTAAGAAAGTAACACGGACTGAACTCTAATTCTTGTAATCCATCCAGAGCCGTTAAACTGCAGTCAACTTGGAATCATAGTCGTTTAAAAACTATCAGACAGGCACCTTTGTTAAATTAAATTCCCACTCCATAAAACACTACCCCATCCCCTGTCCACCATGTCCTAGATATTCATCAAGATAGATAGGAGGAAAAGACTTTAATATGCACAATGTAATAGGCTTCAACACCCTTCCAAGGGACGTCCACATTCCCCTTTGTGTGGAGATTACATTTTGCACAGCCCAAGAGCTGCTGATTTTGTCAGGGATTTGCTTTAAAATGTTCAAGGTAGGGCTTGATCAAAACTGTCCCTTTTCACTCGGATCAAAGACAATGAAGCCTCAGGATGGCAAAATTCATGCTATGCACTCTCAGCCTAGAAGCTGCATTTACAGTATATGTCTAAGCTGCACTTAATAAATTATGCAAACCACATTATCTGCATAAACCTTTTGATTACCTCCATCTCTTTTGGAAAATAAGCTTGCAATGCTACACTGAAAGTTCCTGTGGTCACATTTAGAAGTAGACACCAGTTATTTCAGTATTTACGAAGACGCCCCACATTTGCCCATTACATTCAGACTGTAGTTTAGCCGGCTTTAAAACATGATTAATAAATTATATCCTGTGGATTCAAGTCTCACTGATCCCATAGTTGGACTTTTTCCAATTTTGGATTTAAATTTCTTCCTTTAGACTTGAAGGACTTTTCTTTCCTATAAAACCAAATAAAGACTTCAGTAAATCTAAGTCCTGTTTAAATATGAGTTTTAAAGCTGTACAGCTATAGCTAGATATTACATTTTACTCGGCAAAGCAGCACTGCTGCGTCTGTCATGCTATGGAATGAAAATGTTATTGACAGTGACCTCCAAGTGGTTTAAAATAAATCAGGTACATAAACCAAACGATACGTGAGGGCTAATGGAACTGAGATTAAAGAATTTCCTTTGAAACCTCTATCAAATAAGGGGACTGGCTTCACCTCCCCATAGTTTGGTAAACTGAACCGAAGAAACCATGAGACAAAAGGCTTGCATTAGATCAGGTTTAAAAAAAAATGTGGGAAAATTCCAAGAAGTGAAAGCTGAGAAATTTAAAGTTGTTTTGAGGTCAACAGCTAGTCTGAGAACAAAACAAAACTGTTACTTGAGTTTACTTTTGTCCTCTGCTCCTTTGTTTTTGCCAAACACTTTGATTCTCTCTACTCTTTCCAATGGTGGAAGTCCCTTGGATAGCAACCGAAGTAGGTCTAATTGATTTCTCTTGTTCTTGTCGGTTAGAGGCAGCAGCATCGAACTGTGCAGAGTACCCTGGCTCCAGCTTGACTGCATTATTCCTCTGTTTTCTTCTTTGCCTCCAAATCCCAATAGACTCGGCTGTCAAAACACAACATACCAGAACCTTTGGAACTCTCGCGAGGTGCTAGACAGTACAGGATTGCCAAAGCATTTCCATGGCTGGAGATAAAATACCAAACCATGGTCAGCACTTGTAGCTTACTAAAATGTTGTAAGGTTAAACTGATATTTGCTCTATTGAAACTATATCATGTTTGTAGCAAGCACCTATCACTGATAGAGAGTTGTCTGAAACAAATTAGCATCCAAACCCAATGTCTGCAGTGAACCTGGTTTTTATAAGGTTTAAATGGTAAGCAAAAATACTACAATGTATGTCCTTGAGCAATCTTTAAAACAGAAATGATGGTATATGATTTTCTTCAATTATCTACTATTATGGCTAAAATATCACATACTGCAATAATAGTTATTTTACCTATAATGATTATTAACATATAATCACACTCATTTTAATCCTCAAATAGAAACACACAAAGAGAGCTAAGGAAAACAGGGAAGTGTGTTGTCAAAGAGTGCCAAGTTTGAAATCCTAATTCAATCTCAAAAATCAGGCTAAAGGTGAAAATCAGAATTGGGTATAAAAAACAAAAACACCATTAAATAGCAAGCTGTTTCTTTTCCTTTTAATTAATGCATATATTTTCAGTTTATGTCTTTGAAAGAACACTGGAATACAAGCCAGATGATATTGCAATCTACTTTGTAGAACTCATTATCTATAAATAAAGCGATTTCAAGTGATTGAAAGGGGTTAAATGTATATGCTGTCAGGTGTGTGCAATAAAACACTGAAACAAATTAACATCCAAATTTGAGTGGTATATTGGAGTGGTATATTTAAAATGGTTGATAAAGAAATAAACTGGTGTTTTTCTCGTCAGAACTAAAATCTGCATCCGACACTATTTACATTTTCTCTAATCTTTGTTCTACTCAGATTGTGAAAAACTAGGTAATGAATAACCTTCACAAATACAACCATGTCAAACATTTTGAGGGTCTGATGCGTTTGTAGAATGAGCACAGAATCAGACACTACCTTGCCACACAATAAACAATGATGAGTATTAAGCATTGCCGATTTCTGGTCACTCAATCTCAGGGAATTTATTTCTATATTTTAGTCAAAGCAAATAAGGTTTCGTAGCATATGTGCTCCAACATGGTGACTGTGACAATATCTGATGGCAGAAACAAAAGCTACTTCAAACATCAGTACAAAGCAATTTAGATGCATAGGCTGGCAGGGGAATTATAAGAGGGATTTCATTCAATTCCTGTTTGAAACTGCCATTTACTCTTGGAGAAATTGAATGCAGCTAATTTTGATTTGCTAATACTCTGTGGGTTTGGACACCAAAACTGGCTGTCTGAAGTTCAAGAATATGATCACAGATTAACTTTAAGTCACTCAAAGATTACACAATATCCTTCTACTACATGTAAGCCTATTAATAACTTCACAGAACTTAAAAAAAAAAAAATAACTACACTATTAACTTTGACAGCACACATCATTAATGGTGTTTTGAATGGCACCTACGTTTTTTTTATCCGGGTATAGTCTCATGTTTTGATATTATATTCTATTCCTAAAGATGGTTGATAACTGGTTGATCAGTTTCTTTCATTTAAGCCCAAACTTTTTTCTTTAAATGTAAAATCATTCATATTCAACCAAAAAGTTTGTTTCTGAGGGCTAATGAGACAGGTGTGTCTCAAAAGACGTACAATGTAAAGGGAGTATAACTTTGCTAAAAAATAAAACAAACTGTTTTATAAAAACAAAATAAAAAATGGGCCCCTTCCCAGTAACCAAAGCAAATTCTTTATTAGCATTCCAGCAATCAAACCATTCATATTGCTGCCAACAAGTCTTGTGTCTGTTTCCACTCCTATTTTGATGATGGGCTGTCCAAAATCTTGATACTTCCAGTTAGAAGAGACATGTTGGTCAAATTTAAAGATAACTTTAAACCTAAATTTAAATCATTTTAAAATCAATTAAATATTTTGGTGTTTAACTGTATACAAAATGAGACAGACTTTTTACAAACACAAATTGACTGAACGTCCTATTTGGTGTCTACATGTTCATTCTTCCTAATTGACTATTAGTTTGTCCTTAAAAAATTAAGAAATAAAAACAGCCCCATCTAGTGCAAGAAATTGTTTGGTGCAAACCAACCAAAACTGTAAAAGCATGAAATAGAAAAGCACCAATCTTTGGTGATGATTTCCAAGTTTTAGATTGGAATCATGTTGGCCCATAGAGGCCCAACATGATTAGCCTCCATGAGTATTTTATAACTCGGTACCACTAGGTCATCTGCCTTAGGTCTGTGCAAGCGGCAATGATGGCTTCTTGCTGTTCTTTAACAAACCAGTGTTTATTATATAACCAAATCATTGGTCTAATCAAGCACAATGCATGAGAAAAGGAATTTTGAAGATCTTTTAGTAAACACCAAAAGCAGAAGATTTTTATTTAAGTTTGTTTGAGTACATTAGCTTGTGAAATGGCTTTTTGTGTTTGTGTGGTGTATGGAATTCAGCAAGGTATTTAGAGCTCACTGCACCCAGTGTGTGAAGGAAATGTCTGCTCAATTGTGACCTTCCAGCATTGTGTGTCAGTATTTAAAATGTTACATGAGGAAAGAAGGGACAGCTAGCATATCATTACATGAAAATCCACCTCTGATATGGACCACTTCCCGTTTGCACACCTGTGTGCAGCAGCCCTCTATGAAGCTATCTGACATGCTTGTTTACCCACGTCTATTTGGAGCTGGATTTATTTTGTCACACAACTGTCTTCGGATGAGAAATGTGAGATGAATCTTGTGTTGTGCAGCCAGGAAGAGCTGGTATATTTAGCACCACCAGAACATTCAGTTTTAGGGACTGTGTCCACAGAGGGACAACGGCGCCCTTCTGAGAGAGACGAGAAACTTTGGCACCAAATGCTCCAGCTATTACAAAATGAAGCCTCGCCTTATCCAAGAGCGCTAAGATGTGGATAAATAAATAAAACATTGCCTCTGTGAGCGGGGAGGCGATGTGACAGCGGGAGATTTTTTTCCCCCCGCTTTCATGTTGGCAGGCACAAGCATTTTATTTTTGGATGAATCAAAAATTTCCTGAAAACGCCTGCGCCAGGTGTATCTAATTATCTGACAGCGTATCCTCATTATAAAGCGGCCCATGGGAGTGGGCGACTCGGCTTTCTGAGCCCTGGACCGCAATCAAGATGCTCTTTTCATCACAAACAAAGAGATGACAAGCCAATACTTTTCTTGAAGATTAAGTGCATTCACCTTTTTTCATTTTTGCACTTGACTGGGCAGTTTTTACATGTTTCTCAAGAACATAGAAACGAAATGCATTAACCTCAAACTGTCAAATTTGACTATGTACAGAAAAAATAGCCTAGAAAATTTGGGAATTACGTACTATACTTGATGGACTCTGATCTGTGATTGGTAATTCGTTTACAGAAGAATTGTTTTTTTCTATTAATAAAATGCAGTTATGGACAAACATTCTGCTGGATTAATGAGGATTTTTCTTTGTAATTTCCTTATTTTCTGCTATCCAGGAGAGAATGGTCAAATTGGAAATCTGGAATGAATGTAATGGTTAAAATCAAAGTCAATCAGATCATTGAGGAAAATGAGAACAGGGAAGTAAAAGTTTTATTGGTGCATTTCTAAAAATAAAATAAATAAACTGATCAAGTGTTGGGACAGTCCTATTTCTATTTCAGCAGTTGCTTGGATTATGTCACATGAATTACATTTGTAAAGCATAGTTAACTCTGCATTCTGTCAACCCCAGAGCACCCATATGTTAAGGGATAATTAACAAAAGAACTTGATTTGCAGAGATGCATCTTTCTCACTTTCCTGGCTGTGGTTCTTGGGAGTCACAGTGGATGGGTGTGCACAACCAGATACTCTCATAGTTTCAGCTCAAGATCCCACTGGTACTAAAAGTGGATTCACATAATTTTTTTTGAGATCTGAACAGATGAAAAAAATGACAGAGTGTTCTCAGAAAATGTTGTTCACTGTGAATAGAGCTAGGAAGGTATGAGGCCGGTTCATTGAGCAACAGCAAACTACTTTGTGCCCTTAAACTCAAGGATGCCTGACCTGAAAAACTGCAGTCTTTCAGTATTTTTGTCAGCTACCATTTATTGTGCAAAAATGGAAAATTGTTGGTGGATCCATCTGCTGTGGTTCGATTTGGCAATGTTACATTGAAAAATTAACCGTTTACTCATAATGCGTAATCAAAGTGTTTTAATATTAATGACAGACAGAGACACATCTGTAGTGCTGACCACAGACACCACAGCAACATTTTTCAAATCTAAAAACAACCAAGCATGTGTCCTCGTATTTGTTTCCTGTGTTGTCATTTAATTCCTTTAGAAATGCAACAGTAGCCCATCTCTCGCACGCCTCCTGACTGGCAGACTGTAATGCCATTACCTCTCCTCGATGGTCATGCTCACTTAGCCCTCTGTCACTCTACACTGGCCAGGGAAGACGCATCTGTCTGGCTGTGAGTGTGCTGCCCTTGGACCTCATTTGCAATTGCTGCTCTTCAGCTCAGTTTGCCACAAAAACACTGAACCACACAAACTTTTCAGTTCATTATCTCGCCTTTTAGGAGGTTTTTTTTTTTTTTTTTTGCTTTCTCAGAAGCAAAGTATGACTGCAAATCACGGGTAATTGGCTACATATGAATCACTCCTCAGCAGTATAGGCTGATAGACTCTGTAACCCCTTGTTGTCTAAATTCATTTAAAATTATGTAAAAATAAAAAAAATATATACTAAAAAATATATTAAAATATATATGCACACTGTCAAGCTGATGCAAATTAACTAGATTTGAATTTAGCACGTGCATAAGGCATTAAATTTGGGTGTTTCTGCCAATACTCCCAATCTCCAATAATCCTCGGCATGTGTGAAGTTTTTACCAACTGGCATCAATGGGATGAAGACTCCCAATGGTTGCACTTAGAGTGGAAATGGTGTGAGGTGAAATCACAAGCAGTCCTTAAGAAGCAGCTAAGGTATGGTAGCCCGATGGACAGCCCCTTTTTAGTTACATTAGCCATTTAAAACTCAGTTTTCAAAGCTGAATTACATGGCTTTATTGGACAGAACAGCATTTACTGGTCAACTGACTGGAAATCTGAAGGCGACGCACATCTAACTAGCAGACTGCCTTCCACTTCCGCTATTCTTCACTTTTATACAAATCCATTATGACACTTTCCTTGATATCTCATTGTGGAACAGACCTGATTTTCACAGAGGCTACAAAAAGTTAGACATGACGTAATGTTATATCTAAAAATAACCCAGATTTATATATTTTATCCAAGTTTAGATAAAACAAAACTACTTGGTCTAAATGGACTCTACAGTGGACATATAGGATATTCAAATATGTGAAAATCCATGTCTTGCAGTCCTGAAGCAAAACTCAGTAACAGCTGAATTTGATTACGTATGTACTAAAGTAATTATTTTTTTAGTTGCGATACTACTGCATTAATATCAACGTGCAGATATCGGTGGTCTTTTTGTTCATTTCAGAGCCAACTGAAAAATTAAGTAACTATGACAAAATTCTTACATGTTTGTCCAATACTCGTCGGAAACTCGTCGATATCTTGGACGTCATTAAACATTGCAGTTATTTAAGATGGGCATCAACATTGTTGCTTTCTGGATATCACTAGAGACCAAGTTTCAACAACATCACAATGGCACTGTTCAGCGCGAATGATAATTTCTAACTCGAACCAGTATGGTTTTATACAATGGCAGCAACTGATCCCGTTAATTCACCGTACTTCTCAGAAGAAAACAGACGGAATATTCCCCGGGCAGATTAAAATATAAATAAATAAAATAAAAACAAAGTAAAGAGCTTAATTTGGGTTTTTAAGTAGAAGAAATAGGAGAATGACAATAAAACTGTGACTTGTGCTCATGAAGCACATAAGTGCACGGGTAATAAAAAGATCTAGAGTTCAAGTCTGGCTGTATTGATGCTTTCGGATTTTTATGCTCGTTGAGTTTATCTACCAAGTCTACATTTAGACTGCGGGCAAACATCTCCAATCTTATTCACCTCTACAAAAGCTTCTAATTTTATACCAAATACATTCAAACTCCACCCTGCATGAGCCACTTACATATTTAGACGCATTTTAGAACAAAAATGCTTTCTTAAAAGTACAGCTGTGTCAAACATTTTCAGTTGTTTTAAATTGAGGAAGAGGAAACCAGTTAAAACAGTGGCTGTACCTCTGATTAGCTCAGGGGTGTCCAGCTCCAGTCATCAAGAGTTTCAGCCTTACATGTTTTAGATGAATTCCTACCACAGTACACCCAGATGAATGGTTGAATTAACTCCTCAGTGTGTCATCAACTTCTGGAGAACTCTGTTAATTAACCTTTAATTTAATTCAGATTTTCTCAACCAGGGGAGAATTTAAAACATGTAGGACGCAGCTCCTGAAGAATAGAGCTTGACACGCCAGGAGAAGCTCTTAGCCTTCATCTACCGTCACTGTTTCTCTAATGCAGGTAAGGGAACAATGACCAATAAACACTTTTAAAAGATCTAAACCAGAAGAAAGCAGGTGGAATAAATTAGCCAAGCGTCTAATTATAGACTAACTACAAAGAAGAAAAAAAAGCGGGCTTGTGGTGACACCTACTGCGCATGATCCGCTGTCAGTCAGTCAAAACTGGCATCAAAGCCTGACAGATAAGAGCGGGAAAAAAAAATAAGTAAACTGGGTGAGTCACAGCCCACCCACAGTCTGCATTACCTGTGTTAGGACTCATTTTCCCAGACCACTCACACAGCAACAACCATCCGTGAAAATTCAACAAACTTTCCCAACAACAGCAATTCCAGCCATTTCTACGTCTCCTCTGCATGTTTGAAGGGGGGGAAAAAAAACCTACGGAGCAAACAGTGCTCGCACTAATTACTTGACCATGCTGCTGAAAATGTCTCGACCCCATCCGGAATGCAGCATTGTTAAATAAAACCTACGTCCAAACAAATGCACAACTGCGCCTCTCATTCACCGAGAACCATTTAGAGGAAAAAGTAGCTGTTACTTACTATGCGCCCAGGCAGGAGAACATAAAGCTCCGGTGACTGTAATTAAACAGAACGCAAAACAAATGCGCATTGTTTTATTATTGTACTCATTTTGGCGTGCTTTTATTTTACAGGGCGTATATATATATATGAAAAATATGTACTTACCGGAGCCGTCCGGGTAAATTCCTTGGGAAATTCCTAAGGAGTCTCTCCTCTCTTCTGTCTCAAAGTCAGAAAACAGCGATGCTTATGTTCTTATTCCAAAAAAAACAGGGACCCCCGATTTTTACTGAAAGAGAGATAAGACACCAAAAGAGCCCACAAGAATTCCGTTAGAACCGAGAGTCCAACCCATCCCCTCCTCTTTCCCCACCCCACACCACCCAAAAAGTGTTGACATAACATCTGTGATGAAAAGAGGGGGAGAGAAAAAAAAAACGCGACTCGTGAGAAATTGGCAAAATAGACAAATAGGTGTACCTGCTCTCTTTATCACTGTCGGCAAAAGACAGTAAGAGCAGCAAAAAGACGGACGGAAAACACAGAAAGAGCCGAGCTTGTTTTCATTTTTTTTTTTTTTTTTTTTTCTTAGTTTGTTTCTATTTTTTCCTGTGGAAACGCAGCAGCCAGAATGCTGTCACATCCCGAGCTGCACACATTCAAACAGACGTGGAGGCTGCTGGAGGAAGAAAAGGGAGAGGAAGAGGCGAGCGGAGCGGAGCCGCGGGATGCTGCTGCGCTCTGAGCTGCACTGCTCAGACGAGCCGCTGGATGGCCGGCTGGAGGAGGGGGCACCTGGCGGTCTCCACAACATACTCAACTTAACCGCTACACTTGCCTTTGAGAAGGTCCTAAAACAACTACCAACGTTTAAGGTTATATTTGAAACTATTCTGCAGTAGGGGGTAACTACTATCCCCATTTAGTAATTATTGTACCTGACACAGTGGCATGTCAAATAAAAGCTCCTCCAAAATGCAACTTCCTTCACTAAAGGGCTTTTCATGCCTAAATAAACATAATTACAAGCAAATTTGGTTGTCCAGTTTGATTAAGCGAGCTCCATTTTCCATACAAACTCACAGACCACTGGTTTTGTGGTAAGTTCATTTGTGAAGCTCTGACCTGGACACAACAAAGTCAGCAAATTGTGACTTTTCATTTGAAATTATAAGTAAATAATAACTAGTTACGTTTATTAGATTAATTTTATGGAAAAAAAAAAACTTTCCGGAGTAGCTTTACTGCACAGCACTTTTTACTTTTTTTTTTTAGTACTTTTATAAAGTATCACTACTCAAGAGAAAGTTCTAGTTCCTCCAACAGTATCTTCAGCAACTGAAGCAAAAGCACCAAATGGTGAAGTAGCTACCTACTTTCAGTTAAAGTAAGACCAATTGTTACGCCGCAAACTTTATTATAATGTCAATTTGCTACTTACATTATTATAATGTAAGTAGCTGTTACTTACTATGTCAATCGCATAGTAAGTAACAGCTACTTTTTCCTCTAAATGGTTCTCGGACATTATAATAAAGTTTGCGGCATTGAAAGTACTTTAGCCTGTCCTAACATACAGTATATTTCCTTGACATTCTATACATAAGATGATCTGATCAGTTACACATACTTGAATTGCCTTTTATGAAATATTTTTGAGTTATTTGTTGGACTGTTATTTTTTACGTCTGTAAAAATATGTACAACTAGTGCAATCCCTACTTTAGTAGAATTTTTAGGTACTTTACGCTCCTCAGAAAAACACGTTAGCATGTTAAAAAGGAGAACAAATAATTCTTCTACAACAGGCTGGCATTACAGCGCTTTCTCTTTCCATCATTGGTAATTAATAATAATAATGCAACACATTATGGACTATAGGCATCTTCAATTAAAATTAACAATGGCTATTACTTTTATTGGGATTTTGAGTAAAAATGGCGACGTAATAAACAAAAAACGAGCAAAAATGTCCAACTGCCTTAAAATGAAGCTAACTGAAAATTTCAAAATAAAAGCCTCAATATTCCTCTCAGGTTAGTGCACCTCCTAAGGCTATTATTATTGTTTGTTGTTAATCTGTTGCAAAGAGATGAGCGTGTTTTTCTCTTAACGAAGTGCCACGAAGTAGACATCAGAGTTTTACTTTTGCAAAATTTACCAATTGTAAATTTCTTGTTGTATTTCAAAAGAGCTTATGTTTTATAAACAATAATATTGTTATTAATTTGGTGTTAAGAAATTAGTGTTTCTGGTAACGAACTGCCACGAAGTATAAATCTGATTTTTACTTTTGTGTTGAATGTCTGTTTTATAATATATTCACAACCAATGACAAAAAAAAAACATTTTCACTTTTCTACAAAATTCACCAAATGCACTCTTCTTAAGTAACAAGTAGTGCAAGACAAATGGTATTTAAAAAGAGCAAAAGAAATCTTATGTTTTTTGAACAACATTTGTCGTTAATTTGTTGCTAAGAGATAAGCATGTCTCCTGGTAAGGAAGTGCCACGAAGTAAACTTCTGATTTTTACTTTTTCAAAAGTAAAAATCAGAAGGCAGTGCATTAACATTAATACAAACATTAGCCTTTTCCTTAACCAAGCTTTTTAGCTAATTTTTGTTTTTATTTATTAGCCATGTTTAGCACACTGAGTGGAAGTCAATGTAAGACAACATTGGCAGCAGCATTTAGGCTACCATGAGCATTTTGGCTAATTTCAGCTTACATACTAATTTTAAAATACTGAATGGAATAAGTCCATGTTACTCAACATGCTTGTAACTCTCCACATTGTAGCTTACTTTAGCATTGATGCTAATTTTTAGCATCAGAACGCTGGGTTCCAACCGATGGGCACACTTTGGCAGGCCCAGTTTAAATTTCTTCAGAAATTTTCTAGTTATAATTTTACCATTAATTCAAAAGGAATACAAAATTAATGAGATAATATTTAGAGCGACTTTTAGCATTAGCATCTATTGGTTCTCAGGAGGGTTAGCATATAGCTAACTCTTTGCCTATGTGTGTTTCCCTTTTCTATTACAGCCTCACCTTAACTGTAAGGATTAAGGAAAAGATGCCCGACGTTTCTTGATCCAATATGTTCAATGTCAGATAAAAGTGAACTCCCCAAAAGAAGTAAAATAAATCAACTTTACGTTGCTTCCTATTTTGCCTCCAGCTATATTCTGTTATGCAGGTCCCTTGCTAGAAGCTTCCTATAGCTTTTGTGCTTCTAATTTTATTCTTACCAATGAACTGATACTGAATGAACTGATACTGGAAATACATTCAAACTATTACTGGAAAAGTAATTTATTTTAGTAAATAAAGCAACATTCAGCACCTAAGCACTAAATGAAATATTAATTACACACAGACAAGTGTTTTCAATGTCATATTGCACAGGTTGTGAAAAGAACCAAAATGCAGAGACAGACAAAGGTTAACTGAAGACATTTAATAATAAAAAGGAAAACTTGCAAAAGGAGTTGTAGGGAGAACAAGTTATGGAACACGAGGGGGAAACATGTTGAACAGGCATGATAAGAAAAGGATCTGATGAGCTTACATACTGAGGCAGAGGTGGAAATGACAAAGCAACCAGGAGAGCTAATTAGAGGCAAATGGCAAACACCTGAGGCAGAATGGGGGCAGAGGAAAAGCAGGTGATAGGAAACAGCTGTGAAGGGAAGAATACTGTCGGGCTGAGGGAAGATGAAATAAAAAATAAAAATAAAAGCAGTGGACTACTACTAATTAAGATTCTCTGTTTAAAAGCGCCTCTCACTCACTGCTAGATTATTCCATTACCTTTATGTATTTAGTCCCTGTTTGTTCCCTTTCCTTGTTGTTTTTGTAAGTTCTTATTTTTCATTAAATCACTCACCATCTCGCTGCTTCAGCCTGTTTGTATTTGGGTCCAATCATAATGAAACAATGACAGTATCAAACTTAAAGGGCTTCTAAGCATTTGTTTAGGGAAAAGCTGTTTAAGCAAAAACATAATGCAACATAGGGAATGCTGTTTTTTTTTTTAACCAATAATGATATTGATAATGATATTAATGAAGACCCACTGTAAGAAAAAAATTGTTGGTTAATTAAATCATTTTAGAGGTGATTTTTTACAAGTCATGATGAAATTTAATTTGCGTGTCTCAGATTTCCTGCCATTAGTTTACTGACTCATTGTCATACTTTCACAAGAGCCAATGTTTGACTGGACCAACTGTCAGCTCTAAATGTAATTTTGCACACATTCCATGCATACGTCTTCAAATTTCCTGCCTACTTTGAGCACCTTGAGAATCTCAAATTCTTCGCATGAAATGAAAACTGGGTCAGCAGTGGAATGAAATACAACTCAAGTTAATCCAAGATGACTAAATGTAATGTTCTCTGTGAATAATCATATCAATTTTGCAGCAGGCAGAAGGATTTTGATGCACAAAGCAAGGATTCCTGCAGAATTATTAATCACATTGTGTTTAAGCAGTTGGCCAGGGGTGGACATATCAATGCTTCAATTTAATGTTTGACATTTAAAAGCAGGAATTCATTATTTTTATCTTTGCACTGCTGTTGACTACAGAGTGATAACACAGATAAGATGCAATAATTTTTTTCAACAAAGTCTGCTTATCTTGAGGTAGCTTTACTTACTAAACATTATTTACCTGCTTCTCATTCAATATTGATCTGGGATTTGTTATTTACAATAGTTTTGCATTCTTTAGTTGTGGAATGAAATATAAAGCTTATTCCTTTAAAATCTTGCCCATGAAGTTGGAATGGTTGTTTCTATGCACATTACTCTTTGCTGTGGTTTAATTTGCACAGTTATGTGTTTGGAATAGATTAACACTGTTAGTAATAAATTAATACAGTCAGTTAGGCAACACTGACCTAAGAGAACAAAATACAAAACCACAAAGAACAAGAGTAAACTGAGAAATTAGATAAAACAACGAATGGGTGTACACACAGCAATAACTTTTGAACAATAATAAATACAGAGAACAGGATCGAATATGGCAAGACATAAATATAAACAAACAAGGTGGTCATAAAAAACAATGCAACCCAAATAACCTAGGACCATAACATTGACTGCAATGACAGTTTCACATCTGTTTAAGTCTGTCTCTAGAAACGTAGTGCAGATTTCTTTTGTAAACTTCCACTGTTGTTACTTTGCAGATACACTCAGGCTCGGTCGGGTTGGCTGGACAGCCTGGTTAGAAATTCATAAGTCCTTCCAGAGATGTTCAATTGGATTTAAATATGAGAACCAGCTGGGTCCTTCATTGAAGTTCACACTGCTAACTGTAGTCAAGACTTCGTATTCTGGTCTATGTGCGTCAAGTCATAGCTGTCTTGAAAGATGAATTGCCATCTTTCGCTATGAAGCTATCCTTATAATAGCCTAGTGGCGTGAGGGACAAACAAGTTCTTTAGTCTCTCAGTAGACAGAATCTGGTGCTCATTGAACAAGATTGTATGAGAGTATTCTCTGCTCCACCACTTTGCTGGACATCAGTTATATCTGAGTGTCATAGCTGAGGGTGGGAATACTTTGATTAGGTAAGAAGTATAAATGATTATAAAAAAAAAATCCAAACATGTAAGATAATATAAAAAAAATATTGATCCCATAGCAGGAAAATTCCAAAATGTACCAAGTAGTAAATACAATGCATCAACAGACTATAGATAAAATAACATCCGACAGTAAAACTAATAACTTTGAATAAACATCTGAAAATGTGTCTATATGCAACGTTCTGTCTGTGTTATTTGTGGATCAGCTTCATGAATAATTATTTAATGCAACAAAACAACATTTGGAAAAGGAAAAAGGGTGTGAATACTTTCTGGGGGCATTATACTACTTATCTAATTTCTTTATTATTCATTTTAGTTAGGTGCTGAATGGACCTGAATGCATGGAAAACTATGCTGTCACTTATTAGCATTTACTTATACACTTGAAGGGGAAAAAATCCTCCCCAGAAGAAGTATATAAATCTGAGTTTATTAGTGTTAATAACTATGATTCTCAATGACTCCAGCTGGAAGGCCGAATGACTCTAAAGCCCACCAGAGCTCTGTAAAAGGCAATAGCTGACACAGACACAGCCAACCATAAATGCTCACATCCACTGGAAATTTATAATCACCAATTAACCCAGAGCTCATGCCTTTGGACTGGAGGGGAGAAGACAGAGCACAGGGATAAATTTCATGGAAGTACAGAACAGACAGTTTATGCAAACCTTATACAGAATAGAGTATATCCCTAAACCTACAAAACTGAATATGTTCTTTTTATAATGTAGCTTGAAATGCCGTTGGTCACATTTTTTTGCTTCTTTTTAAAGGTAATTTCTCAGAATATATGAGAGGGATTATATATTAAAGTATATAATCAATGGAATGAAAAACTGATTAATATATACATAATGTTTGAGCAGCGATTCTCACGATTGAGATGGATCATCAAAGAACTTAACAAGCTTGATAAAAAAAAAAATAGGATTCGCCTTAGAGTACTTTTTTGACTGGCAGCAGTTCTGACAATTTTTAACCCTCCCAAAATATTGTCCATATCAGTAAGGTTAAAGCCCACATTAGCAATCTTTAAAGAACAAAGCACTGCCTTCTCATAGTGGGAATATTAGTAAAAGAAGACTTCTTAAGTGATTCAATCAAACTTGAAACTTTTTTGGTTATTAAAAGCCGTGTGTTTTCATGCAACAAGACACTAGAAAATGCACAATAAACTTCCTGCTCTGTGCTTTCCAATCATCCTCTCTCATTAGTCAAGTTCTTCATTAACAATAGCACAAGCTTACCAAAAGTAATAAAAAATGTGTTTTACACATTCTTATGAGAAACCTTTTTCTTACAGTGACACAGGTCCCTAGAATGAAGAGCTAAAGTAAATCAGTGCGGTGTAATAGCACTAAATTATTTTGAAATCTAACTTTAGGTTCTTAACGGGATTCTATAAACACACTGCTTGCCACTTGTCTGATCATCAGTTGAATTGAAGAGGTTAATGTAACCTTTATCTTTGTCACTGAAGGTCATGCTGCCCAAGCAGGAGAGCAGCACTACAAAAGTGCTCTTGACCTTTTTCAGAGATGTTGTGTCTCATGAAGATTTCATTACCATAGCTTCCACAGAGCTCCAGTAACCTGCTGATTGACTGCTGTGTGTATTTTTTGTTTTGTTTAGAGAGTAGAAATCACTGAGGGCAACTAAAGCAGACATAGTGGACAAAATACTGTGTAGATGCTATCCTGAGACACTCTCAGAGATGTTAAAATCCATCATCCAAAGATAGAAAGAGTACGGCACAAGTGGAGACTTACCAGGAGATGGCCTACCTAGTCTGAGGAGAGCCATAACCAGCTTGAAAGTCCATGATGACACTTTAGGAGCTGCAAAGACCAACAGCTCAAGTAGGAAAATCTTGATAAGACGATTGTTAAGGCCTTGACACAACTCTGCATGTTTGCAATGTTTCATAAGCTATGTAAACATACTGGCGGCTGCATGTTGCTGTGTGGATTCTTTTCAGCTGATAGAACTTGATCAAGAGACAGATTGAACTAAATACAGTGAGAATACTGAAAGAAATCATTTAAGTGGCAGAGGTTTGCCTACCATCAGTACTACAAATCTAAACATAGCAACGACTCCCTATTTTGGATTAAAGCATATTCATGTGCTAGAGGTAAACTGATGTCAACAGATGTTCTTCATCTAGTCTGGAAAGAAGAATGGGCACAGATTTTAGTGTCCATATGCTTAAGGCTGGCCCAGACATTTTCAAAACACTTGCGGATGTAATACCAGGAAAAGGTGGATCAGCAAAGTATCGAGTCGTGGTTGCTGAATATGAAGTTAAAACATTAGAATATCTTAAAATAAAAACCAATAGGATTCATCTTTTAAAGCAGTATATTGACTTTTAGTATGTGACTTGAATAAAACTTTGCAGCTGGGATTCTGCCAAGTGCAATATAAATAAAAGCTGAGTGGGTGAAGCATTGCTGGGTGCTTTGTATCTGATATTCACTTTGGTCCACAGAAGCAAGGTGATATTTATGAGTCACTGCATTATTCTGGGAGACTTTGGAGCTTTCTCTTGCTCACACTTGTTTCAAGGGGTGCAGTTCCAAGCCTCCACAGCACTTCAGTTCCACTTGTGATCACTGCTGCGTTCGAGCAAAACAGACTCATATTCACATTTTTACCATGAATTAATTTGACCTTTTTCAGCATTTTATGTTACAGCGGGAAGTCTACTAAAAGTCTATCTTCAACCCTTGTTATTGTTGGTAAAAGGATGTCTGGTGAATGTACAGAAAAAAAATGGTAGAAAAGAATAAAGAATAGAGTCCGTGTAATGCTATTAATAGGTCTTTAGATTAGAGCACAGACTTCACACAGTCCTTGCCTGAAGCAAGCTGGTCATGTCCCACACTAAAACTGTAGAAAGCCCTTCATGTTGTTTTGCGTTTCTAAAAACAACTTGCTCGTTTTACAAAAATGTCTGACAGTCAAGTTTGTAGGGCAAGCACCAAAGTGAACTTGCTTGTCACAAACAATTACACTGGTCTAAAGTTCTCCTGTCCTCAGAGATCACGTCTCTTGAGTCTCCAGCTAAGGGAGATGGAGAACAGTAGCATAATCATTCAAAGACTCGTGCCCTCCAGTTAGATTGTTCACGTCATGGTGGCCCTGCCAGAATTTTTCAGCCTCCAAGGCATCCATCCTGCAGTTAGATCTTCATCAAGCAATCTGTAAGGTCTGGAATCTTGAGGGTATACACAACTGTGTCAGTGCTCACGTCACTTGCAAATGTGCTTGTGTTGGGAATATTTTTTAACGTATATTTTTTGTGTTCTTCTATGAGGGTTTTAAGCAAAAGGATCCTCAGTATCTCTAGGAAAGGTGTAAAACGTTTTAAAATAAATTAATCTTTCGCTACTGTAAGATATTCTCTCGCTGAAAAATAAGTCCACCACCTAATGTACTATACTACGCAAATCCCATATTGAAAATAAAGTGGTCTTGTCAGTCACTGGTGCCATAGTGATTGGAGTTTCCAACAATGAAGCCATTTTTAAACTACTTCTTAGGAGGGTCACATTATAAATCCCTTTAAATATGACGTGGCAGATTCTTTTAGAAGCTCTTTAAAATGGGAAACAGATGAGAAGATAGTGTTTAATCAAGGTCGTCGGTAAACATTTGTTGACCTACAAAAAGCACAGCCACTGTTACTTATTTTACACATCTTCACCAGAGGTGCAGAGGGCTGTGGATCATGAGAATAACAAGCACACATTGCAATAAATAAGTTTCCCTTAGAGTTAGAAGCCACGTTTACAAGTGACAATTTCAAAAATCACATCCAAATCACAACCTAAATAATGTATCCTAAAAAAAATGCCATGTTGAGTTTTGAATGGATGGGAATTTTTTTTCCATGATTATCACCAAGGAAGCAAGATCATTTGTGGCTGAGTTATTAATTGAGATAGAAGTTTTATATCAACTGTACTGCTATATTTTCTTTCATCTTTAAAGTGGACTTCTTTGCACAGCACCCAGATATTTTGGGCAAAGGTAGTGACTAAATTGTTTAAAAACTTTTTCCTCTCCTTGTGAAATCTTGGAAAAGTAAATGAAATTAACTTTTTCTGTTGTAGTCAAATGTAAATTAGAAATAAAATGCTGCAATATGCCGCTTATCTAAGTGTGCACATTTCTAGACATACTTCTAATGCACATCCTGATGTGGCTTCAGGATGTTTATGTTTTGGTTCTCATTTGTGTTTAGGTCATTTCAGTGTTAGAAGTTTCTCTCTATATTAGTTCCTTTAGAATTTGTTTTTGGCTCTTTCTTGAGTTAGTCTCTCTCCCTTATTGTCCCTGATTCTGCCACAGCTGTTTGTGTTTACTTTTGTTTCTCTTTAGATCTTCTGTGTGTCCATCCAGTTTCCCCGGTACCCATTATGCTACATTCCCTTAGTACCTTGCTTAGATTCTTCCCAATTTCCTTTGCATTCATTGATTATCAACTGGTTTGCTTGATGCAATCGCATCACAACAGCATTTAAGTTTCATTCACTCACTGCTGGATTCTTCCATTAAACTTTTGCTGCCACCCTGGTTCCTTTGTTCTCTGCTAGTTTGTTCAGTTCATAATTAAATTCAATCTCCATCCTGCATCTGCTTTGCTGCCATTTGGGTCCCAGTCCAAATGCAGAGAGGAATCAGTCAATAGAAGGGTTACCTGAAGTGGGACATAGGATAAATGTCCTCACAATTAGATTTCTGACGTTTTTGCAAGGCAGAGTGGTCCAACAGCATGTGGTATTGTGATAAATACCAAGTGTTACTGTTGTTGAATCAAAATGTGGATTCACACGGTGTTAATTTGAGCATCTCCACTCTTAAGCAACCAGTTTTATTAATCAAAATTTTGGTTTAATTATATGTAATAAATGTCACAAAGATTGAAAAGTTTCTTCATGGTCTAATTTTTTTACATCCCAAAACCATACATTTTGCCATCTTTTGATAGTAAAGTGCAAACTTTTGATAGCAAAGAACTAAGAAAACCAAAGCCGGGTTTGAATTATGAAAAAATATCTGACAGAATAATTATTTTGGCTGTCATCAAATGTTATGACCTTTTCCATTGTCAAGTCTCACTCTAACCACTTAACATCTGGTTCATTTTCAGCCAAATTGGGTGTGTCTCCACTTAGTTACTTAGACTATTTCTCACTATGAGGGAAGAAAAATGGATCATGAGTGTGCATGAACTGTGGTCGGTGCTCTGATTATGTCATTTTTCTTGTGTACCCTTTGGCGGTCAGTTTCTCCAAAATCTCTTGTTATATTTTTGTGTGTTAAGAGGTGCCCAATCCAGCTGATGCTGTATGCACGCTTCTGCCACAATTGATAAAAAATTTTAAGTCCTCCAGTTTTGGCTTTTTTTTTTTTAAAATTTGCATCAACTATTGCGGTTTCATTGGAGATTCCACGGGCCAATCAACAAATGTAGAAAGCTGCCAATCAAATTGCTTGCCTGCAATACCCGGCTTGGTCCAGCTTGAAGCACCTTTGAGGTGGTGTAGGTGGGTCAGTCATCTTCAAAACTGCCATTGAATACCTTACTGATATTTTAGGGCTTTTGGCTACATATTTATTATTCTGAAAGTGACATGCAAGAGCAATAAAAACAAATGAATCAAGCAACAACAACAACAAGTATAAAATCAGACTTTCTCAAGACTGAATGAATTCCTGAAGCATCTTAGCAGCTTCAGCATTTTGGAGCTCTGATCTTATGTTGAGAGGCATATGCATGAAATCACCTATTCCCTATAGTGGACATTATTTATCAATGGCACTAGTAGAATTGTCTTTTTTTGCTGCAGGAACCAAAGACAGTTAGAATAAAAAGAAAGGTCTATGGCCTGGATTTGAGGACCCCAGTATTAAACCACTGACTCACAGGGATATCCACAGAAACTAACAGAGAAACCAGGATGCTTTACAGGAGTGGTTTATCGACCAAGCGTGGCATCCAGATGGCAGTTTCAGCCATGCGAGTGACTGCATAACACAACACTTTCCAACCAGATGAAACTATCGGCCCGCGGCAGCTTCATAGACATCTTACAACATCATTATTAGAGCAGTAATTACCACAATGTTTCTGGTATCTTGGGCTGCTGCCTTTATGTGCAATTATGCATGATGATGACATTAATTTTGATGCGTTAAAGTACTCGGCGAGACATCATGAAAGTATCTGGAATTAGGGAGACAGCCATAATGAAAAGGCCAGTGCATTTGCTGAGCAGAATTCTGATGTTGCATTTGGACTGACATTAGCACTGCATCAACATAACTCAGCTTAATCAATTATTCAAATGATCTAGTCTAAATGTGACTGGGCAAGTAGGTGCTCCAACTCAGAAGGCCTTGGATAAAATGAAAAAAAGTTTGTCATAAGCAAAAAGAAAATTGCCCATGGGTTGTTCAGATATTTACCTTTTATAAATGCAGGGTCTACATGGTGTAATTTTCTTTTTACCTACTATAGGATAACTAAAGGTTAATTAAAGCTTACTGTAAGATTTAGGCCTCAAACATTTTTTTTTTACACCTATGTGCTTTAGCACAAACCATTCAGATGATCAAATATAACTTTGTTGGACTCAAATGATTATTTAATTTATTAAAAAGGAAAAATGCAGCATGGTATTATGGAAGCATTATACTGATGAATGAACTCCTAGACTTTTGTGAAAATATTTTGTCTACGGACAAGGCAAATGTGAATCTTTTTGAAAGATGAGCCTCCATTACATCTTCATCACCTGAAGAACAGGTTTTAAATCTATGCACCATAAATTCTCAAGCAGAAAATCCTATGTCTGGTCATCAGTGGTTATTGGCACCTTAAGCTTGAACAGAACACTCCTGGGTTAAACAGCAGGACAACAGTTTGACATCCACCACCAAGTTTGGCTCTCAGTTACTCAAAAAAGAGCCAAAACTAAGGCTTTGAAGTGGCCTATTTAAAGTCCAAATTTAAAGAGCATTGAGATGCTGTGATATGATTAAAGCCTTTCTAGAAAACCACTCACTGTAGCAATACTAAAGCAATTCTTTGAGGAGTGGGCCAAATTTCTCCACAGTGATGGGGAAACAATGATTACCAATTATTATAAATGCTTACAGTTCATACAAGAAGAGGTTGGTTTAGATCACTTTTCTTTTACTTTTACAAAATTAAAATAAAGCAGCATTCTACATTTACTGGTTAACTTTATGTGAATCATAATTTGTTTTATATGGAAGATTCAAACGTACATTTTTGATAGCGTTCTGCCTTTTATTATTGTGATATTACCAAGGTGCATTAGCTTATTTTGTCTTTTTTTTTTCTAGGGACAATTGTCCCTAAATCTATCCGGATAGACAGTTTTTACATTAATCATTTAAGATCTACAAATGTTGCATGATATCATTCCAAAATAGTTTAACAAAATAATGCAATTTTAGTTCTGGAGAAAACAATTGAATTAACATGTCCTTTAATGAATGGAGCAAGCAAGTAAAATTAATCAGAGTCTTGTGGCAAAAGTATTAGCAGTGTTGCTAGCTATGCATTGGATTACTGTGTGAAATCAGTTATTTTAACTGTCAAGTCATGTTTCACTTTGCCAAAGTTTAAGATAAACACATGTATTGAATTAATTTGTAATTTTTGGTACTTAAGTTCATTCAGTAAATGAAAAACACCCTGCGCATCTACTTAGCAAAAACAGTTTTAAAAATGTCTGACATTGACTGTGTAAATTTTCATTGTTATATCATTTACATGAACTGTTGGGATGCTTTCATGATTGACGTTATTTTAAGAGTGTAAAATTTGCTTCTTCTTGGCCCCTCTTGTACTTTCTGTTAGCTTCAGGTTCGGTATCAACTAATCTGAATTTATTTTAAATGGAGATTCCTGGCTGAAAAGTACAGGTTGTTTAGGTTGTGATGACAGGATAGCATGCAAAATCAGGCGATGTTTGAATTGTTTCAACTCTAGCTCAATCTAATGTTATTTTTTTTCCAAAATGAATTCTTGCTGTATGCTTTAAGGGGTTAAAGTGTGCCATAGTTTAAAGTCACACAGAATCATGCTTTCTAGCTGGGAAAAAAACATGGCAAATAAATCAAAAAGACATAAATAAATAAACCAGCTGCATTTTGAGTTATTGTCCAACTTCCTTGTTTTGTCCCTAAAACCAAATATGGTTTTGAATGAATATAATGCATGGAAATAATGTATTGAAACTTTTCTCATAAAAAAGCAAGGTGCTGAATTACATAATGATAGTAGCGAAGCAGCTGTCAGGGGCATGTTGGCATCAGCAGAGCCAGATGTCCCAGTCAGTTTTTAAGCTCTGGTGTCTTTGATCTGTGGAAGCACACTTTTACCAGATGACTTTAGTTCATGCAACATCATCTTTTTTGGGTGAAATGACTTGTGTAGTCATTTTGAGGTAACTGAATAGTAATTTGAATGTTGCAGCGAGGCTTCTTGGACAAACTGGCAAATCTCATGCATCAGTTGTGAACATTATTATACAAGCTCAGAATCTTGTACAGTCTGATTTGAAACCCAATTTCAAGTGAACAAATCTCACCGGCACACATAAAAGTCTAAATGAATACGACTGGCTGTCTGGCAAGAAAAGGAAATGAAAGTTGTTCCCAAGTACTCTGCCGTGTTCTGATTTTATCTTTCAAAATGTTTAATGTCTCTACTTGTGTGCTCCCTGTTTTAATTTGAGTGTTAACCAAAAGAAGTTAGACTTGAAGGAGAGATGAAGGGAAAATGAGATAAAAGCATTTTTACTAGTTTCTTCTCCAGTCAAACAGGCTCGTCTGCCGAGGGGAAGAGTGTCCTCCATTTTTAAAGAAGTAAAACAGATTTGCACACGGCCTTGAGAGATTCTTCCTTGGCTCGTATTCCAGTTCTCCACAAATGCTGATGTAACAACAAAACAAAACAAAAAACTACAAAAACACGCACACACAAAGAAAATAACAATTAAGTCGAGATCTGATGGCAGATAAATGGCACTCAAGCTTTCTGAACTTCTACCAAGGAAATAATCAGTTATTTAGTTGTAAGGATACTTTCCAAATGACTTCTCGTGATGATTTTTCTCCATTTATAATTTTTTCATTTGTTTAAAAAAAAATAAATGTCCAACAATAAAAACCTCTTTGACTCTGTGCTCTGTGTGAATACACGAACACCTGTGACGCGGCTGCATCAGGAGTCTCTTTTTTTATTAGACTGTGACAGAGTTCAGAAAAAGTAAGGACATCCATCAGCTGAACGTGCATCTCTGTTTGACTGAGTCGCCTTTGGATCCCATCCGTTGACGCTGGTGTTAATTTACAAAAAGCCTAAATGAAAAAAAAAATTATTTTTACAAAAACTAAATGTTTTGTAATCCATGGCATGGTTTGAAAAAGGACAGGTCTTGAAGCAACACGTGCTCCGATGTACAAGGAATACTTGAAAATCAGGAGTAAAACATCTTAGGTAAGGCAAGAACTTAAGAGATGAAGATATGATGATTGGTGATTGCAACCAGATGAGTGGGAAAAATAAGGCCATGAAAAAAAGTCACCCCTTTTTAATTTAGTTTGACACTTCTTACCAGTTTATGCAGCATTAAGTTATTTGCCAACCACTGATGAATACGTTACTGTAAAAAGAACCCCAATACCGAAATACTACTTCCAGTCTTGTAACTATATGCATGTGTCATATAAGACGTGTTTAAGAGCTTAAAGTCAAACTGATTCCTAAGGCAGTCGATTTAGAAGGTGATTCCTAATCAATAAATAGCTATCAGTATAACAGACCCATTGCCAATGCTTCAAAAGACGCAAGGGTGAAATCTCTAGGTGTGTCAACAAACAACCAAAATATATCTGCAAGAACAAATAAGAAAAGGAACAAATTCGTCTTTGGTGGCACCAGTTGTAGCACCCTGAAATCTGTGCAGCTAATCTTTTAAAAATGTTACTCTTAGAAAAAGTGTAAGAGCAATCAATCACAAAACCACCTTCAGTTAATCAGAACACATCACACTGCTAAGCAGGTGTCTTGTTATTATTGACCATAATGTGAGGCCATGCAGAGTAAAAACTGCTACTGCAGCAGCCTAATAAACATGATATTTACAGGACAAATAAACTGAGCTATTCAGTTTTTTTTTTCTTTTACAGTGTCAATTCACAACAAATCAAACTCTTAAGGCAATTGGCCGGAAAGGAAGGTCTAGTTCATTTATCCAGAAATCACACTAATGAAACCCATACCAACCATGTTCATCCTTAAATGACTCTGCAGCAACCCCTGATCCTGAGCAAGAGTGTGGTGAAAGTGGAAAAGAGCCCCACTTTAACTATAACCTTTTTTTTAAAAAAAGTATTACGAATATTTTGATTAACACCATACCCTGCTGAGTTTATTCTTACCTCTGTTCGTCACCTCTCGGTTGCTTCAAGTTTATGCATTTCCTGTTAATTTTTTATACTGATGACTGCTGAAGCTAACAAATTATTGCATTATCTTAATATTTTCTGATTATTTTGCAGTTCTGAGATCATCAAAAGATCATTTGTCAATGAATCGGGCATCTGGTGTGATGAAACACCAGATGCCTTTTAAAATAGTTACGTTACAATAATGACTTTGGAAAGGTCATTGTTAAATTAAACTTTCATTTAAATGATGTGCCTGAAGGCTAACTCACTGCTTTTTAAAACATTCTTTTTTTTTTTTAATTGATAAACCCTTATGGTCTTTTTATATAAATCCTGTCTTCAGTATGTTGTAACAAAAGTTGTACTGCAGAGCTCTCCAATTGATCTGTTCAGTAGTTGGGTCATAGGGATGTCCCTTCTATCTTGTCTGACTGGACACATGCCATTTTAGCTCTTACTCTCTGGCTTTAGAAACTACTGGTTAGATGGTGACAATTTTCAGCTGCTAACGGTGAAAATGTCTGCCATCACTTCTTGCTTTTGAGAACTCAAACTGCTGCCTCACTTGATAGCACTTTGTAAGCAAGACATCTGTACATATAGGAAGATGTAACTGTATATTTACTACAGCATTCCACTTGTCTCAGAAGTTGCTCTTGGTGCTGGGTAGATGTCAAACCTGAGGTAGAAGCATTGTGGTTACAAGTTGAACAGTTGGGATCTGTTTGTTTTCTTGCTAACTGCTATTAGCAATACAAACAATTAACAGTATATTTCTGTTTTATGCATCCAAACGCAAGACAAGAAATAGATTTGAACATGGGCTCTGATAAACTATTTCCACCATCTTTTTTGAGTAATTCAGTATAGTCGTTCCACCTATCTTATGATGACAATTATGGTGAATCAATATTTTACACTTTTGGCGCTCTGAAAGGCACATTTTGTTTGGCAAACCTTAGTTTTTTTTGTTGGTCTGGCAATTTTTTGAGTGTCCTCTCATAAAACTCACTCATTTACATATTTTTTATTTAAAAAATGGCTACAGTCCAATGAATCTCTTGGATTCATAGCTGCAGCTAATTCTGAATTCTGGAGGAGATACTGTAAGGCAATTCAAAGATTCGCATTCACAGTGTGGTGATTGTGCACTTATATAATACCAATTTGTTTGCCTAATAAGGATATAAATGAAAAGTGACTGCTCTCTTATAAGTGCTGCGTGTGTAATGGAATAGCTCAATCACTCCATGAAACAGCCAATTCAACACTCTTGTTTGCCTTGATGGTAAAAAAAGAAAAAAAAACCCACACAGCTTTCATATGCATTACAATTCCCACTCAATCATGTGATGAGTTTATCATTGCACGATACATGAAGAATGTGAGTCGGAGATGACTGTTTTGGGGTTGACAGTCTGCAGAAAGTCAATATGTTGGTCAAATGTTTTACTTGCACTTTTTCACCTGCAAAGACTAAGCTGTCTTTTTATAATCTCACTTAATTGCAGAACTTTGGTGACCACCTTAATACAGATAGTATTTTTCAAACAAGTTTAATTTAAAGATTAAGTTTTTAATAATATATCTGTTGTGGAAGAATTAAGGTCTTTAATCCCTTCACTGTTGGACTCCTTCAACATATTTGACATATTCTCTCTAGTCACCTTTGTAAAATTATTCATGCTGCTATCCATTGCTGGTGCAGAATATATATATATTTATTTTTCCAATCCCTACAATATGAACCACAGACCTGTACTATAAAAAACCTTTTAAGGGGTGTACTTATGCACATTTAGTACCCTTTTATAGCACAATGGAGTGACTATGTTACCTTCACTCTGTCTCTTTAAGAAGCTCCTACTCTTTTTGACACTCCACCTTCAGCACATCATCAACAGTATTGCTTCTCATTTTACTATTAACAACCATTCTTAAGAGCGTTATAATGAGAAGTATTTCATAAGATAAACGCAGCAGACGTGTAGTACGTGTAAAACGGTGTTTGCTAAAACGGAAAAAAAAACTATCATGTGAGCATGTAATATGTTAGCAGTAGATATCCAGGTCACAGAAAGTGACAATTACATAGATCAGTCTTAAACATGCTAACCTCTTCTTTATAGTACACAAAAATGGCCTGACTACAGACTGCTTCGTGAAATGACTCAGATGGAACATCTGGACCATCTGCTGAATAAGCAGTACTCACAAGATGCCTTTACAGGCTAACTCTAAGTTCAAGAATATTTCAGTATCTTAAGGTCAACATTCCCAAAGCGAAGCATTTATCACGTAAATTATGAACACCCTTGAATTAATAGTTAAACAGAACGCATGAACGAATATGCTCACCCGTTGGATAGCAACACTTTACAAACAAATTGTTGCAGCACAGAGAGTAATGATTCATTTTTAAAATAAAATAAAGCTCAGCAGCATCTGTTATTCTGTTTGTTGTGCTGTTTATGAAGGTGTCTGCTGTTTAGGAAAGAGACGTTTTCTCGTTAACAAATCCACAAAATGCAATCGCATTGAGAGGCGTGCTCTTTTTCAATCTTTTCCTCAGACTACACTAGAAGGATGGGAGACAAACTGGTGTCATCAGAGCGACATATGTCACCGAGGTTGGCCACCACAGCCAGAGGCTTTCTTATTGATTGCCTGTCAGATACGGTTTTCAGGTGTGGCCATGGCAGATGGCCTTCAGGGCTAACTCAAGTGGCCGCTTGCCTTATTGTCTGGCACTTTTCAGCTGCATAGAGATTGAGCGTGGCAGTTGAAGCTGTGCATGAGTGCCTAAAGAATGTGAATTATCACTAAAACCCCTCATTTTTTCTTTTATATATGCATTACAAAAAACACTCACTCATATTTTTCTAACAAACACTGTGATGTATTGCATATGAAAATATGAATGACCTGGTTTAACCAGAGTTCTTCCAGGCAATTTGTTGATGCTGTCATCAAAACCTGTAAAATGCTTCTTCAGTGGATTGAGAATGTCCCTTTACTGGTGGACAGATCAATTCAAAGTGAAACCCAATACACAAGCAAATACGAGTATCAATAAAACTGTGCAGATCTTAAAACTAAATAATTCAAAAGTTTTCCACAGATCAGCTGAAAACACTGAAAGATTTCCAGGAACAGAGTCTCTCAATTATCCAAATAATAGATTGGTTTTAGTCTCTAAATGCACATTGTAGACGTTACAATTTAAACTGCTGCCCGTGGAAGCATTATTAATCAAACTGATATTTAAATAGGGCCAATATTAGAGAAGTATTAAATAAAAAGATAATTACTGAAAAATAAGTCCTGAGTGGAAAAAAAAAAATTACCCCACAGTGGAACACCAGCAGATCTGAGAGGTTTGACATTTTCACCTCTTGAAGAGCTGTAATCAATTTTGCAGTAGTGTCATTATTTTAAGAAAACTGTGGATTTAGGACATAATGACCAGCTTATTAGGTCATTACACTGCCTAGATAGAGAAAAGCTTGGATTCCCCACTGCTTAGACTGTATTTTATAGGGGAATATAGATTTATTGGAATTAGTGATAGATTTCATTGTGACCTGAGGTCTTCGCAGAAAATCAAACAATTAAACTTTGCCAGCTGCTCTGAAGGTGTCCACTAAGTTACATTGCCAAAGGCAAACAATGGAATGATGGCTGATACCAAGTCTCAACTGAGAATTGACTGTATTGTGCTGCAGTGGACAGAATCAAATAAATATGGACTCATCTTAGTGGTACATAATTGGGCTTTATTAAAACTGGTTGGTCTTCCACCTCGCCTGAAATTCAATTTATTATAATTACGCTGTAAGTAGTGGAAATTTTAATATGAGCTGTGTGAGCTTTTAATATACCCAGTGTGGGTACAGGATACAAGTTGAACCAGGATGTGCAGCTGATGGAGAAACGGCACCCCTTTATGATGGGCTGCAGCGTGTTCTACCCAAACAAAAACCTGGTTCCTTTCCGTTGTCATCACTTTCTTTCTCAGGATATGGGATAGGGTGAGAGTGAATATCTACTACAACCTACTTTTTCCCTTAGATTACCTTTTAAAAGTTATCATTTTCTGACTTAAATCTGGGTGTAAACTTTTGATTGCCAACATTTAGCACATAATAAACAGACATACCTGTTTATTATGCAGACTTTAGTTTGAGATGTATGTTTGTCACTTGCTGCTGAGGAGGAGAGGAAGTACAAGAGGCGGAGAACAAGAAAAGTACTTGTGGCTCAACTCTAACCAGAAACGCTCCTCATCAGACTGAGAGGGCTTGTCTGTTATCTCCCTAAGTCCACAACAAGTAGTGAGGTTATTGCAAACAAGTGTGGAGTCTGCAGTAGGTAGGCCACGCCCTCCAACAGAGATAGTCTGCTCAGAAAAGAGTTTGACAAGAACACGAAAACACACACAGACCAGAATCCGGACAGCTGTATTATAATGGTATAGGTCAGAAGTAGCTCTGACCTCACCCTTAGACATTATGCAATTCCACTCAAAACGGATCTTGGCCTAACTGTTGTTTTCAGAAAGTTTTGGTGTATACAGATGATTTTTTATTTATTTTTGCCTAGAAAGGTCAAGGAAACATAGAGATAACATCCTTGAATGACTAAAAAATGTTGCCCAAAATATAATAATACTCCCCAATAGATTTGGTGTATTAAAATACCGAAAATGTTTTGGTTAATTCTAATACCATCGTGTGGCATTGCTCTCACACAGAATACAAAATCTGTAAACGTGTCTGTAAACAGAAGGTGAGGTAAAGCATTTGGGTCATTAATCCATTTCTTGTTTGTTATTTTGCTGGGCTCTATGCAATTTATTTTTAGCATAGAACATTTTTTGATTAGGGGAGATTTTATAGATATAAAGCACACGCAGTTCCTGCAGAACAAAGAGCAGCTACTTCTGCTGTGTTGGTTCGTTGCCACATAAAATTGCAGTCTTAACTAATGATTCAATGTTGCCAAGGTCTGTAGTCATAGACCTTTTTCTTGTCTCAAACTCTTAGCCTTTGTCATCAAGTCTGATTACTCCAAGCTGGAAATAAGCATGATTCAATTATCACTGACGAGTGAAGGGGAGTGCACTCGTACAGTCAGCTGCTCATTTGCTTGATTAAGCTAAACTGATCTGAACACTTATACAGTAACCTCTGCTCCAGTGGGGTTGAACATAGTGGCATATAATTTCTTTCAACTGCCTTTTTCAAGATGTTACATTATTTTTTTTTTTTTTTGCATTAAACACCAAAGGACTAAAGGAACTGTTCATTTAATGCACAATTCTGCTTAAAACAACTAATGCATTTATTTATACAACAATAACGTGAGATGCAGAGCCACATTTCTACTTATTTTCAGAGACCTGGCTCTAGAAACTTGCCCTGGTTTTCCTAATACAGGCTAGATTTGCCTATTGATGTATGTGATTGCTACTCAGATAATCCAAATACATCATCAGGCATAACTAGGCGAGGCTAAAACCCCTTTTAGTCTGACCGCTCTTATATGACATGTGGACACACTACTAGAAACTAAAGACCCAAACTCCATTGCCAGATGATCAGAGAGGTCCTCATTACACCTTTCCACTGTTATGATGGTGATTCACAGACACAAGCAGCTGAAATTAGAGTCCTCCAAAGTTCAAAAGTCCAAAGTTCAAAGTGTCAGACCCCTTTGAACTGAAAGGAGGTAGTAATGTGGTTTGGGCACCTGATCAGGATGCCTCTTGGGTGCCTGCCATTGGCGGTTTTCAAGGCATGCCCCCACACCACTGATTATGCTATTACTGCCTATGAGCATAATCAGTAATAGAGAGACAGCTTCGACGTTTTCACATTTTACTTTCAGCTGTGTTTACATATCATTTAGGAAGTCATAGCCATTTGGGAGGCTATGAACTCAAAAGGTGGATGTCTGTTTTCTTATTTCTAAAAATGAAGCAGGATGACCACAGAAATAAGAAAATTGAGTTGCAAATTTTGTCCACCAATCCTGCAGTGTTGACTGTCACTATATTTAGTAAGTGCTTAGTCACGTTTTCAATGAAGAGAGTTCTAGCAACTTTGTCAAATGTTGAAACTTTTGCAGAGCTGATGGGAAAGCACTGTTTTTCCCTCTTCCTTTTGGGAACCACACACAAAATTTAGTCCTTGCCTCACCCAGTAGTTCGAGCCAAAGATGTTGCCCTGTTCATGCCCAGGTGGAATGTAAATGTGCAAAACTGGCGAAGGTCAGACTGTTGTTGGCAAAAAAAATAGTTTTCTTCATCAGGGTACCTTGTAAAAATACATGAATCAAAAGAAAAAAGTAGATTTGTTACAACATTGTGTTTCTCCGAGATTCCTTTCCCCTCATCTTCAGGCTCCATTACAAATATTTATAGTTCATCAAAGATGCAAAAAAGGCCATGACGTCATTCAGAAACATTTAGTTCAGCCAGTCATCACTGTCCTCAAGAAGGAGTTGGCAACTTACCAACTCTGACCTCAAACAAAAATGACTGAGAAAATCAAAATGGGGTGTATGTTGGGTGTTTAATTGTTTCTCAGTAAATCAGAAGTGCAAATGCTACTAAACAACTTCTGTGTGGGAAACACTGAATTCATATGCTGTGGAGAAATGCAGAGCAGATCGCCTGGATTTTCTAACTTTATGTTGGAGCATGGTTGAGTAGAATGTGGTGAAATTCTGACTTTCAAGGTGAATAAAGATGAATAATTGGTTTTGCTTAGAATAAAAGAAAAAGAAAAATGTGGTAAATGGCAAATGTCGTGCGGAAAACACCGCTTTGTGTTTAACTGTCACTCATCTAGCACAGAATGAGTCAACCTTTCAAACACAGCCACAAATGTGTTTACAGATATTTGACCTGAAATTTCAGTGACATTGCTCTGCGGTATATCCATTGTGCAGCCCTGCTTCTCTGCCACAAAAAGGGTATTTTATTTCAGCACAAGTTGAAGAACACGTCCTTTCAAGATCAAGTGAACAGTACAAACCACAACTGGGCTGATATTGATGCTGATTCTATGCAAATTATTCCTCTAACAGTAGTCCCACCATTTCAGATTTTCCTACAACAATTAGACTTTATGTATCTAAATCCTTTGAAATGTACAACAAGGCTATAAAATGGAACGAAAAGATGAGCATTCATCTGAATCTTGTTAGAACACCTCTCACCTGGAGCCAACTTTGAAACATATAAAATTATTATTTCTGTCAACATCTTGGGTAATAGATCTTGTGTTTCCTTGCCTTTGTTCATTCTTTGGACCTCTATTGCTCTTCAAAGACGGTGATTTTTTCCCCATGTTTAATATCTGATAATATTGGTCTGAGTGTTTGTGAAAAACTCTTGAGCAATATCTTTTCCAGTTCGCCTTCCACCCCTGTCGAAATTCAATAACCTTCCTCTGAGTCGGATCTTTGAAGTGACTATATCAGCGGCGGAGGCTTCGGTGGAGGAGAGAAAAAAGTTTATGATGTGGATGGGGTTCTTTGGAGCTTCCTCCATCAGCAATTATATCAGAAAAAGTGTCAAGTATCATGTCAGAAGATCAAGCATTGAACTCCTCTCCAGGCTTCTTGTGAAGACTTGTCAAACTGTTGGTGGTAGGAGTTTATTCCTGCTTGTTATTTGCTGCTGTGTTTTTATTTACTGCTCTGCATTTTGCACTTGCCCTTCAAAATGAAAAAGCAATATCTTCTTATGCACGTGTTATTAAAGGTTGTGTTCTGTTTCGTGGGACTTTGCTGTGCTGCAAGCAGTTTGATCAGCTGAGGCAAAGGAAATTAAATCTTTTTCTCTTCCCTCTAACTACTTATTCTTTTCGGTGTGTGTAATGTACACGTGTGTGTTCTGTGTCTTTCTGTTGCCAAACATTTACTCTCCTGGGCACACTTTCCAAAGTTTGAACTGAATTATAGATTTCTAATTTTATCCACACTCCAGGCCATTTAGGCTTACAGTGAAAAGCATGGTTATTTTATCACAGAGGAGGAAAGTAAATAAAAATACAATAGCCAAAAGGCTTCATGGAAAACCATGATATTTTCAGAGAGTAAATGAAGGGACTTTAAAATTTTAGTTTATTCCTCTGGGATATGTCTCAAATAGTAGGAAGTTCGTACCTGAAACAGCTAACAACTTTAATTCTTAAAAAAACGATATTTAGAACTTCAAATTTAAAGGAACTCTGCAGTTTTCCCCATTGTCAGAATTATGCATAAAGTTTTAAACTTGGACACAGTTGGATCCCGTACACATGGGTAAGCCAAATGCTTTATAGAGAAACGTTTTATGGTCAGATGAGAAGAAAAATGGACCCATTTGACCAGAGTGACAACTTGATGCTTTCAAACCAAAGAACACTGTGTCAACTGTCTGGCTTAATAAACAAGTGTCTCCTCTAAGCTTTTCAACTCAACCTTAATGGCTATGTGGTTAAAACATGGACATAATAGCGTATTCCATCAAGAAAATATTCCCAAATATACAAAATAAATGGTTCCAGAATAACATTAAGCTTCTGAATTGCCTCAAAACTCTCTTTTTGAGTAAACCTAATTGATAGATGTGACCAAGTGCACTATGACATTAAAGACGATGTAAAAAGTGTGATTAGTAAAGGACATATACTTTGTGTTGTGCTTAATATTTTCCATCATATGAAGATTTCAATTTATATGTCATAATTTTGATCCAATTGAACACAACGAAGCCTCTATCTGCATCAAACACCTGTGCTGGTCTTCTCAAATTGCATCTTTCCTGAATTAATTATTGGTGGCAGCACAGCATAAATCCAAGGGTCACAGATGAGGCCCCGGCCACACTTTAAACACCCCCATGTTGCAACCATGTAGAGAACCTTCAAGCTTTGAGGCTTCTGTTAGAGGACCTGAACTTGCAGTGAAACCACTGAAATTGTTTGAAATTGAGAGTTTTATGTAAGAATTAAACATATAAAGATGATAAGACATCAAAATACAAAGAAGTTGAATATGAACGTAGCATGTGATTTTTTCATAGCAACCAATGCTCCTTTTTGTAGCCCTTTTTTGATAGTAACAAAGTAATACTGGACATGTGCAACGTAAACTGCATTACAAATGTTTTCTAAAACTCTCAACGGAAGCCCAGGTTCACTTAGTACACAAATACGTGCAGCACAAAACACCATTTAAGTGATACAGAAGTCCTGGTATGGAAAAGTCCTTCACCATTGGGTCTCACTGCTAACTAACAAAGCAAGTGCTAAATTTTTTAATTCCCTGTACAGTAGGAACTTACGAGCTGTGTGAAACTGTTTCTCAATGAATTAACTTCCTTTTTTTTTCCAACTCAGAGGTCGGCTTTAGGCAATTCAGTGGCAGCCAATCAAGCAGCTCTGTGTTTTACACAAGTTGGCAGTCTGTGGGGAAAGCGCCGAACATTTCCACACTAAGCAGCCAAGTTTATGGATTGTTTTACTCATTTCTTTGCCCACTGAGAGCACTCCACGGGTTGTTAGCTGGCTTGTGTCACACTCCCCAGTCATAATTAGACTGGCACAGAAAAACAGACATTACCATACAAATATTTGTACATTATACAGCTGAGTGTGCATCGCAATGATTCCGCAGGGAGTTTGAAATGTGACACGAAAAGAAGGAGATGTAAAGATGCTCGGTGACGAGGCGGAGGCATAAAATTTGCAGAAGTGGCATAGAGAGGGGAGGCTTTCCCAACAGAAGCAGGTGAACAATCAGTCAGATAAAGAAGCAATTTGTATTCAGTTTCTGATTGTGTTGCATATGTCAACATTTGAATTCAGCATAATTAGTATTTCTTTACAGAAAATAATCAAAGAGTAACCAAGCAATGACAGGGAAAAAAACAGCAACAACAATACACGTTAGGCCTTATGTTATGCAAAACAGGATCATGATTTAAAAACACAAATACCTCCAAAATAAACTATACAAGTTGTTGAACTTACATGAAATAACATGATTATTTCCACACAAATAAGCAGTCGTATATTATTCTAGCTGATGTCCAACTGTAGCTCAAAAGATAATGTGAAGGATTTATTACGCTTTCTTTATTTTACTGGATCTGCAAGAATACAATATATGTATTCTTGGATGTCCCATCCAGTGAAATCTGGGTCCACTCCAGAGTCTCCTCCTAGATGTACATGTCCAGAAAACCTATAATCGAAGCAGCCCAGGAGGCATCTGAGCGCCTCAGTTGACTCCTTTCCATGAAGTTGATGAATTTCCTTGTTCGTCTCTAAGGCCACCCTTCGGAGGAAATTCATTTTAGCCTGTTAAATTCAGGATCTAGGGATCTTTGGTGGGGGTTTAAATACAAAGCGTTAATTCAAGAACTTCATGAAAAGTTCAGCTCTTTCTTCGCCATGTGACAATGCAGAAATCCCTGCTTTACAGCAGATGAGGTCTCAATTCATCATTCCATCTCTTGCTTCCACCTGCTAACACTGCAACTCATCCACTTGAGGCAGAGAATTATACCCTCAACCTTGGAGGAGCAGTCTATTTTAGACATTAAACGTTGAAAAACTGACTCTCATCCCAGCTGTTTGGCTAAAAACTGCTCAAGGGCTCTCTGTAAATTATGACATGGAAGATGTCAACAGAATCACCTAATCTGCAAAAAGCTCAGAGGTAAAATCCTTGGGTTAGTTCTGCTCCATGACTACCCCTGTGGATCCCACCCATGAGTGCCACAAAATCAGAGAAGGGGAATCTCCTGCACAGAGAACAAACTCTACTTGGTGCAGGAAATATGCACAGTCTGCAAAAAAAAAAAAAAAAAAAAAAAACATACACAGAAAAGAACTGCACCCTGGTGCAACAACCCCAACAGAATGCCTCAGGTGACATAGACGTAAATAGACCATGAGCACTGGACAACCAAGTGTCTGTAGCTATTGAAATAACTTTATGGGTCTAATTATGGTCCATTGCTCCTCAGCCAGGTGGAGTGTCACACTGCTCCTCCTGAATTCGACAGTCGTTTCGGTCATCTATTCTAACAACATGGGGTAGACCTTCCTAGGAAAGTTGAGAAGTATAAATCCTCACAAAGTTGGACCTTTCTCTAAAGTCCCCCGATCTGACAATCCACAAGTGCTGTTCCAGCACTACATAAGACATCAATTTTATTTTCAACCAACACAGTGCTATAATGCCCAGATGTGTTATGAGCCGTTTGCTTATTTTGGCAGATAATGACTGTATTGCCGCAGTACAATTGTTTTGAATGTTGGCACTGCTGCAGGCTTTACTTTAATAACCATTATAATAAAACTTATTCCTGCAGTGAGTCATCTGCTTCTAGTGTTAGCAGGATGGAATGGCTCTGAAAAGCAAAAGCAACAACTATGCTTTAGACATATGAAAACAAAATACATCATGCTAGTCATTCCAATACTGGCTCCCGCCTTCTGGGAAAGTTGTCAATCAAAGGCAACAAACTATGACTAAGGTAAGAGTAGAATTTCAGCAACTGATGCACAAGCTTACAAAACAAGGACAAAGAAAAGACTAGAGGCTGCAACCTCGGTATGTGTAGTATGTTTATTGAATATAAGCATCACTTCCTGTGGAGTTGGCTCCAACATCGCCTGTCTGTTATTTATTTATGTTTTTAAGTAGGCTTTCTTCTGCCTTCAAAAGGTACCATCATACACTGGATAAACAGCTGAAGAGTCCCTTCTTTGCTTTTCCAAACAACTGCTTGGTGAGAATCCGCCCATCAAAGAACAAAAAGAACATCACACAGCGCACCTTATTCCACGTGCTACAAAAAAACAGATGAAGAGCACTTTGTATTTTACTGATGCTACATTCACGAAAAAAAAAAAAAAAAGACTACCTTTCAGCCTTTTGCTGTGTGGTAGTCGAACGGCTTATGATTAGTAGGAAGTTATTTATTTACCTTTTCAGTGAGATTGACACCAACACCTGACGCATACTGCTGGGTTTCTTTTAAGACAAAATATTTCCAGCTCGCAGGATTTATTTCTTTCGTGTTACTGAAACATCTTGCTGTGACATCTTGTCTACATTGCAGTTGAATACCGGTCACTCATTTTGATTTGTTTTTACCAGCGTACTGACTGATAGAGTCTGGCAACAATAATGAAGAAGAGGTGGTTTTGACAGGAGTGCCTCCCATTGTTGCTGTATATTATTCTTTAGGTCAAAGTTCCTTTAAGAAGATTATTTATTTATACTTCTTCACAAATTAAGGAATCAAACACAATTCATTTTGCATGTCAAGGTTTTCTATTCTTCATTAAATCTGCTTATATTGTTATGCGCCTTGTTGAGATCTTTTACAGCTGACACCCTATAACAAACCACTCAGCAAAAGTTAACTTGTGGTGAGTCCAGGGTTTCCATTTAAAGGCCCAAAGTGAATCATTTAAGCCTATAAATGTGTCAGAATAGGCATTAAGAAACACAATTTGAGTGCGGCTGTCAATGTTGTGATAGAAAACTGTTTAAACAGATTTTGCCAATAAGCACAAACCATTTAGAAGGTAAACTGGGGACAAAACAAAATCACTATTAGAATCAACACGTCTGCAGTGCTTTAAAAACAAATTGCTTTAGTGAAAAATCGTTTCAGTTTAATTCTTCTTGTGGTATGGTGGAGATCTTTTACTTCTCATAACAGTTTGTATTTACAACCAAAAAGCTGCAATCAAAATAAATGCTGTGTACCCCCTTCAGATGCCACACAGTTTATCGTTTTGTACAAGAGTGATGGATGGGGACTAGGAAGGTTTAATGAGGACATATCTCTTAGAAAACCCATAATTGTTGTTTTAAGAATTCTTAAATTCTTTCACTGGACCTCACATTGAGTAAAATATATATGAAATTAATTTCTTTTTCAACATTATCAATGTTTATTTTGTTATTGATATCTATCTGTACATCCACCATGACATGTAGTCTTGCCTTTTGGCCAAGTCACCCTTGTGAAAGGTCATCATTTCAATTGTTCTTTTATCTGGTTAAACAAAGATTTAATAAAATAAATACCTCTTTTTTTTTTACCACTTTGTAAAACTTTATTTTCCCTTTATTTTCATGCAACATTCTTAAACAAGTGCAGATGCCTGGTCTTTTGGAGTGTTAGCAATGAAATATAACTGCACTTGAGGCGCCTTACACTTGCTTGTAAAACATAATATTATAATCCTCGACTTTCTTTGTAAGTCTAAGTCGAACAGAAACTAGGTTAAGAAAATAGCTTTTCGAGCTCATAAAGCAGAAGGCGACCCAAAATGATGAGCTTTCTTTGTTTCTTTAAAAAAGACTGAATGCATTTTAATGTGGCAGCACTATAAATGTACTATGAACATGGCAGATTTGGCCAACTGATATTTCAATCTCCCTGTATTCACTAGCAGGTTGATGCCATAACACTTTTTAAAAATAAAAAGCTACATTATTCTAAGAGCAAATATTTAACAAAAAGCACACAAGACAACAGAGGTGTGTTTCTTCAGACAACAATAGTAGCTCAGCAAGGAGATGGAGGAGATCAGACTTTTCACAGATTATGTGTCTTATAAACATACCGTCACAAGAAATGTTACTACAAATTGACTTAATGTTTTAAAAAAATTAGTAATCTTAGGCCCCTCAGAGCCACGTCTAATGAAACAGGAAGCACTTCTATATTTTGATGATGACGTGTAATATTTTAAAACCTGTTACTTTCTATGGATACAGGCAGGAAAATGACTTTTCTTGATAACAACTGACAGAATTATGTCAAATAAATGTCTTGCCACTACTGGGCGAATGCTTGGTGCACTCTTGCTCCAAAGACTCCTCTTTGCAAGAGACGTGGGTGTGTTGAATGAAACTAAACACAGGTGTGGAGGATGGATTTGTCCTCAGTCACCAAAAACTGAGCACAATTCTTAACAGTTACCAGGCCGCTCTCCCGGGAAGAAGAGCGGAGAAGAGGCTTAGGAAGCAGTTGAGCTCTAGCCTGGAAATCAAAGTGTTTGAGCCCAGAGTAGTTGAATTTTATTTCATCTTTAAATACTGATAACGTAAGGAGCCAACTCAATGAAAATTAAAAGTTTTGCATATGGAACATAATATTTAAACTGAGTATCATTCTCAAATTGTATTACGAAGATGCAAGAATCTTTTTTTTTTTTTTAAAAAAGGTTTGAAAGCTTTCTTTAAGAGTGATAATGTTGTTTGACCCTAAACTCTAGTTTTAAATACTCATAGCATTTAAAACAAGAGTTTACATCATACACACTATGAATGATTTTTTTTGTTATTCACTGATAGACAAATTTAAAGTTTATTGTGTCCTCACAGACAGAAAGAGTTTGGGAATCTAAGTTTTTATGTCATATTTTTGCATCTGATATAATCATTATATCATCTTCATATGACTGAACGTGCAACATACAGCTGGAAAATTATTAAAAATGTTATGTAAAATGTTAACGAGAATGGAGCTTTGATCATTCAGAGCAATATGAATTGATTGAGACCACCAACAAATCTATCGACTTGTGTTTGACAATCACATCAAGCAAAACACAGCTTGATCAGCAAATGTTTTAAAGTTAGAGAGCCTTGTTATTTATGTTATCAAATTATTTTTGTAAATGTAAGAAGACGACGTCAACACAACAACCTTTTCAAAGCAGAAATGTTCCACTGAGACACAAGTAACTGGGTTGCTGCATTTAGGACAAATAACTTGTTCAAAGCTTACTAAGAAAGTTACTAAGAAAATAATTGTTGTGCTTGTGTTCCTACATAGGAGTATAGAACTGAGAAGTTTTGGAGTGAAATCCATGCTGACCTAAATAAATACCAAAAAAGTACCCTTGTGATGATAATCATTGCAGAAGTCCACCCACAATTACACAAGATCAATAACTCTGGGAGTGTTGAATGCTGGATGGCTCCCCGGAGCTGTTCAGTATCGGTGCTAGAATGCATCTGTTTTAATGCTTCCGCACATTATCGATTAACTAATCCACTTGGAAGCCTTGCTCTCCCTTTCCTTGGCTCAGTGCGTACCATAACTTAATAGATCCCTTTGGGAATAGCATGCAGTGAACTGTGAGACAAAATGTCAGGCCACGATTGGTTCTGTGAGGGCCCCTGTAAATGAGAGCAGCATCAGTGTTTGGGTGTTTATTCTTGCCCGTTTGCGAACGCATGAGGTGTAAAGAAAGAAAAAAAAAGAGAGAGAAATACATGAAGGAAAAGTGAAGAAGATAAAGTGCTAAGACAATACTCCCCGACTGTATGTTGTCGCTGCAGAGCATGCGCCGAAGAAAGAGAAATTCAAGAGGCTGACGGAAAAAAATCCCTGTAAAAGCAAAAGCTGAGCTAAGAAAGATAAGCTGGGTTGGTTCAGATCCTGCTGATGTGGGATTTAAATTTTGACCACTGTCTTCCCATTTCGCTCACTTCTTTTGCTTCTCTTAGGAAAATTCTCTCACTCAAGTTTAGTAATCTTTCAACAGAAATATCGTTGGTACCTCAGTTTAAAAACATAAATTTGCACATCCTTAAATCATGTAAATATCCATATCTATCCTTGTAGGGTCATGTCTATCTCTAGTAGTCAGCAGGCGAGAAGCGGGGTACACTTTGCACAGGTCGCCAATCCGCCGCAGGGTAAGTATTATAAATATCCACACATTAGACGATCAATGGTGCAAATCATCAATGGATGATATTTGCTCCAATATGAATGCAAACTGTTAATTTCACAATTATGGACATGTGTTACTTCTTTCCTTCATTATTTTCAGACAATATGTAAACTTCTTAACTGTTCCACTGTACAGCGTAAGTGCTGTTTCAAATTATTTTGAAAGTTTATGAGCTACGTTCTGAAGGCATCAGATCTTTCAACCTCAACTTGGTTGCCATTCTCACTTCAATGGTCAGGAACACACTGACCTAAATGTTTGAGGTTTAAAAGCTTTGAAATGGCCGTCAGAACATTTGGGTGCACACCTGAGGTGGCACCCCTTCTGTGAGACTTTTTTAAATTTTAAGTGAGATTAAATGTCAGGTTACGTTAATTTATTCCAAATAAGAAACAATTTCCTTATTACAATCAGAGAAAAACCAAAATGACATTGTACATTTTACACCCTTCCATTCCAAAGCATAACCACGTACAAAACAAGGTGTGCTAGCAGCTAAACACATTCTTCATAAATGCGACAGAACTTGATATTTTACAAAATACATTTTACTTCCTCAGATTTGAAGAGAAGACCACATGTGGGAAGAAACAGTGCGACAGCATCTTAGAGGTGTATTGCATTTTCAGATTGCTTTTAAATTCTAAGATGATTATTCCCAGTCTTACACTTCATCTAAGACAGTTTTACCTCATTTTTAAAGGTCTGAAAAGTTCCATAAAATGTTATACATAAACTTAACAATTTTAAATTGTGCTCCTATTATTATCTTCCTATGAATACATGGGAAATGATTACCTGTTGGTGCTGGCTTGTAATGCATTAAAATAATAAGCCAGTGCAATACTTCCATTATCAAACTGGACGCAGTTTCTCTCACTAATCTGAGAAAAACCTGAAATGCCAATTTTGGCAGGACAGAGTGTTATGGCTCATAATGAGGTGTTAGGGAGACATGATCTTTCCCTGTACCCTGTAACACCAAGCTGCAGCTTTTTGCTTGCAGTGTTCGTGTTTATTTACTTACAGCTTTTATTTAGATATGGATGTCATCTTCATTTAATAGGCACAAAGGGCCAGAATTCAGAAAAGTTTTAATTGGTTAAGAACTTGTTGACTTTTTAAATTAGCTTTTTGAGTAACTACACCTATTTTTTTTGTTAATTGGCTTGAAGGAGATACACGACACTCCTGCAGCTCTTGCGAACTCAGCGGTAAGGTGGTTCTTAACTGTGACTCCATTCATAGGGCGTGTGTTGACTCCAGAGGTGAATGGCAGAGCTCTGCATCTCTGAGACTGCTGTGCTAATTAAAGGTATCACTCATGAGAGATGCACGCTGGTTTATAAGATCAAGACACAGGCGGAGCTCTCATTTGTCACTGCTCAGATTTATATCCAATAAGAATTCAATTGCTTGGCATAAATGCATGGTTTGATGTATGGCGGTTTGTGTCTGTGAGTGTGAGAGAGAAGAATAAAAACAGAGGAGGGGGAGGAAATGATTCACTCAAAGGAGCTCAGCAGTGGTGGAACACAGCCGTGGCCTCGTCTTACTCCTCTCTTGCTCTGAAACATATTCACCTCACATTTAAACCAATCTATAACATCGTACATGAGAGGGGCCCACTCTCCATCCACTGAAAAGGCCACTTGACCTTAAAGCCGGGTTACGCTGAAATCGGCTGCAGGTAGCTGAACCTTGGGAAATGACTTCACAGTCAACAATTGTGGAAAAAAAAAAGTCAATTAATGGGTAAAGCAGAAGTAAAAGTGACATTATGACATGTATGCACTTCCAGTGGTTTTCAGATAAAAAGCAAAGCAAAAAATGTAAAAAATAAATAAATAAAAAAAAATAAATGAATTGTTTTTCTCAAAATGTGGTCCCCGTACTACTGGTGGTCCGTGGATGCCCTCTGTGAGGTACTACATGTGGGTGTGCTAAATGTGATATGACGGTGTCGAGGCAGTGAACAGAACTGCGCCCTATGATGACTAACTGCATCTTAACACCTAAAGCAAAATTATTTATGCTTATGAATAACATTAGTTCACACAATACTTGTAGTAAAGAACTTTTTTGATTTCCATGTGTTTTTTTTTATCATTGGAAAGCTTATAATCTATACTTTCAGGATCTGTAAATAACTCAAAACGCCCCAAGCATACACGCTCATATTTTTATTGTAGCCAGTCACATTTACAAAACAGAGCCACCTTTCACTTTAGGAGGAACAAAAACAATGAGTTAAGAGTCTAATATTTTCATTTCAGGTTTATATATATTAAGATGTGATGCTATTGGGGGGGCGGAGGGTGGGATTTCAAATTAGGTGGTCCTTGAAAGTTAATTAAATATGGTAAGTGGTCCTCAGCCTGCAAAAGTTTGAGAAACACTGATATAGAGCCACTCACACTTGGAGGGTACCCATCTCCAGCTGTCACTAGGCAAACAGTAAGGTAGAGTCTTTACCCACTTTACAGAGACAAGTTAACCCAACAGTCATGTTTTTGGATTGTTGGAAAAAGCCAGAGGAAACCCACCCACTCGTGCACAGGGAGAACATGCAAACCCCATACATGCCTTTTTTCATTATGTCTACTTATCATTGGCTTTTTTTTTTTTTTTTAATGCACTTTTTACTGCAGGTAGTTCTTCAGATATCTAACAGAAGCAGAAATACAAATAAGAAGCTAAAGCAGCCTGTGTTGGCGCTCATTTAACTGAGGTCAGCCTATTAAGGACTGGGGTGTATGGGGGCGAGAATGACTTATACATCGCCCAAGGACATAGCATGATGGGGTGTCATCATTGTGACTGCAATTGAAAGTAAAATGAACCCCAGACACACTGTCAAACTAATGAATCCAGCTTTCTACACCACAATGGTGATTTCTGCTTTTGTCCTTAAACTGTCAGATTGGCACCTTAAATTGGGAATCCTCTTCACAGGTCAGCCCTCTTTTCTCATCTATTTGATTGCCGCTGTGGAAGTTTTTCAAGTTAATGTGAAAAGAAGAGCCCTAAAGCCCATTCTACTTAACAGTAATGAGGAGAGTGTAGAAAAATGCCTCATACACTGCTCCCTGACATACTGGCAACCTTGGTAAAGCCATCAAAGGAAAAAATACAAAATTTTCTTTTCCTTTTTATGGACAAACCACGATCTGAAATGTTTTGGAAAATGCAATGTTATATTTTCTGTTTATAGTTATTGAGTCATTTTAAGATTTTTCACATATCTTTTCTAGCAGTGCCAACACATGGAGGGCACCGTGTATGAAATTAAAATGAGGGGTTTCCTCCAGCTGCTTTGGTTGAAAGACGAAAACTTGTTCAGTTTGACAAAATCCAAACTTTCACGCAACGTGCGGCTGTCAACGCCAACATGGTGGAAAATTATCATATTACAAAGTTATCTCACAATCAGTCTTGCCAGCATTCTTATTGGAGCACTGTTTTATTTTTTCCCTTTCTTCCCTTTGGTGGTATTTTTCTTTTTTTTTCCAAAAGTTTAGCAAAGTGAAGTGAACAGAGTGAAGTCTGACTACTCTTCCAAATATCTGGATTTACCAGCGGGCATGGGGGGAGTTTGATTACTTCTCTCTTGTGGCATGTAAATCTTGTGTCAGAACCGGGCTACACAAACCTCAGAATGGACCCAGAACCAGCAGGTGTACTTCATCACAAAGCCAAACACAGATGGTAATTTTCCTGCGCACCGCCAGTGCAGTTTTGGGATATATTTGTCTTCACAGAGCCGCTGCATGTATTTCAGTGGCAAACACTGTGGTGTGGGTTTCTTTTTTTTTTTTTTGAGTGAGACAAGTAGGAGGAAACTTGTGTGTTCAGCTCGTGGCTATTTTTAACAGCAGCTCCCTGCCTGAATGTAGGAAGTCAGGTGTGATCCTGCACAATCTCACTTTACCTTTGTGTTGCTTTCTATCAAACACAAAATGGGGCAGAAATTGTAAGAAAACAGAGATATTTATATCAATTGTGGTTGGGATAAGACTTGAAAAACATAACCTGTGAAGGGGACCGTTTGTGAATGTTACATCATTTAATGTTTCTCATATAATGTAGATCAAGTCTCTCTTGACACGATGAAATGCAGCGACTCCAATGCTATTTTTCATTCTGACTTGAGAAAAGAAGAAACTTGGCAGATGATGATATATTCTAAATTTAACACAGTTTTCCTGTTAGTGAGTTACAAAACATTGGCACTTTACTGATCAATGCTGTATACCAGTAATTGAATAAGGAATATCTTGTTTGGTCTTTTTGTGCCAGGTCAACATTCTTCATTCGTCAACATTCATAACATCTTTCTGCTGTCATGATGTAAAATTGGTTTATCTTTGTTTGTGCTCTAGGACCACTTCCTTGCCTCCTTAACAGGCTCTTAACAGTTAAAAAAGTCTAGCGAGCAGCCATTTAACTCCATCAGTTTCATACTAGAGCAGATAACTACACTGTGAGGTGTAGTTATAAGACATCGGACCCCTTAAACCATTTCTTCTACTCAACATTGGGAATAAGTCAAGATTTAACTTCCATGCAATTAATAATGGCTGAAAAAAAATATTTTATTAAATTAATTGGATACTTAACAACACAACCAGCAAATGAAATAAATATATCACATGGACTTCTCAATTGACAGAAGTGTTTAAGTATTTTGCGATCTGTTTTCCCCGATTAAAGAGATAGCCTATCTTAAAAACATACTTCATTGTTCTTAAAATGATTGAACAGTTCAAATCATTCCTTTTTAAAAGTCGATTAGATTTAGGTATTTAATGAAAAAATAAGGAAAAAAACAAACTAACAACGATATGGGAAACACAGGGAGCCAGAGCAAAACAAAAACAGGAATCCAAGGTAAACCAACAGCAAAGAATCTTCGGGGAAGTAACAGGGTTTGACGGGAGGAACCAGCAAACAGCGACAGCAGCAGAAGTGTTTTTAAGTACTGGGAGAGTGAATGTGGAACAATGGACCCGGGCTTATTGGGTAACTGATTGCAGGTGTGAGGGGAGAGAGCAGAAGAGAGAGAGAGAAAGTACACAGAGGATTAGGAAATAAATCTAGCACTAAGGAATTACTAGACCTAAGGAATGTAATAAAACCAGAATAAGCTAGTATAACTAGACAAAATAAATTAACATAATACACTAGAATCACTTAGAAAGGACTGACTAAAATCAAATTGAGACAGGGCTGATCCAATTAAAGAAGGAGACAGAGACCAACAAAGAAACTAGAATTAATAAATCAAACTCCAAAACAACCCACACAACCCATGACCTGACAAAGAGTGAGGTATTTAAAAAAAATAAAATAAAATAAAAAACATGACTAAGAAATGTATTAAAAGATCCTTCAGTTTGGCTAAGTTAACAAAAAATTAAGGGCTCATGAGAAGAGTCTATATAAATCTGATTTGACATACGTCACTATTGTTTTTAAAGTTCTTTCTGCCTGTTGTTTATGAAGTTGCCTAATGGAGCAGTTTGCTAAAGAGTTTGGCTAAATCTAGCTTATGGTTTGATGTGATGCAACTGGTTGAGAATTCAACTTTTAACATATTTTGATCATGTAAATTGTGTGTGAGTAAACATTACAGTTTGTAAGCTTGCAGTTTTGCTTAGTGTAAATCTTAACAACTAGAAAGCTGACTCCCTGAGCTCAGTACCTCAGCTCAGGAACTAAGTCGAACAAAGTTAGGGACTCATGCAGATGATTTAAAACCATGTATATCAGGACACTCCTACAATTGGCTTGACGTTTCATATGACATGAATCCCAGGATCCCAGTACAATGTACAGGGTTGAATTACAAGAGGAAGTCTCTGTGACAGGAGCAGACAACAGATTAATGTTTTACAATATGGCTTACAGTATTAAACATGGATGTCATTTGTGCTCAGTATGGCTCTTGTATAAAAGCATTATTAAGGGTGTTTTCCTTGGCTACTTTTTAAATCTGAAAGTAATTGTCTATTACCTTGTGATAGTGATGTATGTAATTTTGAACATTCCTATTTAAATGCTTTAAAATGGTCTTACCAACTACAAATATATCCCTCTGCTAAAACTATACCAAATCCTCCTCATATTACTAATGGACTCCCTATTCAGGCATTTTTGCTGAGCATAGTCAGAACAGAAGAAAAGACTCTGGCATAGCAAGACTAAGCATAAAAAACCTTTACCAAAAATCAATTATTTATGGAAATAAAGGGTCATGTTGTTCCCGCTAACAGTTAAAGGCCCACACTGCCATTTATTCCTTTAACTGTCTTGTGTGCAAAATAGTTGGAAAGGAGCCAATGTAAACAAGTCTCTACTAATGAAAAATGAACATCTGGCAAATCACAGACAGGCAGTTGATTTCTCAGGAGTGTTGAAAAGAAAAGAGTTGCAACATCACTGCAAATATATATGTAGTAGAGCCGCGTTTGTCAAGTGTTTGATAAAACCATGCTGCTAATTTGATTTAGATTTTCTTGAGTTTACCGACGCTCGACATAGAAATTTCAAATAAATTTTAGTTCTTGTATTTATATAAATTGATCTTTTTCAAGAGATATATATTTTAACTCCAATTTCAAAAATAGCAATGGAGTGCAAAAGCTTGAAAATTTATAGTGCGTTTAGTCAAATCTACACAGAGTTAGAAAATATACATTCAAGCTCAAATATATGCTTAAAGCCTCACAAACATTTGGTTAAATGTCAGTTAAGAAGTAGGGAATCACCTTGATTTTTAGACATCAATAAGCGCCTAGTAGTGACTTATTGCAGAACTTTATAGAGTTTATCTGAACTGGATGATTTCCTGGCACAGACCCAGTGTTTACAGTTTTTCTCTTTGGTGTAGTCCTCAGAACAGATTTGAAGTGCTCAAGAATACTTGTTTAGTCTCCACCTCATTGTGTCACTTGTGGACATCAAAAAAGGAGTTTCTTATTTCTGAAAACACGTTGCGAATGCTTCTGTACATCCACGCAAGTGATTATGCTTTTTCTTACATTTAACTGCTTATGTCATGTTGCTTATGTCTCAAATAATATAAAAAAAATTTAGTCTGTTTAATAGCCTCAAGGTTTACAACATTTAAGCATAAGTTTGTTGCATATACCTTAACATGCAAAATGCTTGAACAAGTTGTCATATGTCAAGTATATTATGCTTATCATACATTTCCATTAGACGTTTTTTCTAAATATGTCCTCAAATGGTAAATTGTTCTCAGGTGAATCCTGACTTTACCTTACATAATAGTGTAAGACACTAAAAGATGATTTTTGAGAGAAGAACTAAGGATTTTAATACACAGATTGGCTTTTGCAAGTATGCCATGGTATTTTGCTGGTTGTACAAATAATTTTGAGAAATACACTCACTGTTTGCCAAATGTCAATGTCTTGAATAGATGGTTCAGAGGTGAGGATTTAGGCGCGATCAGACCCAGGGTGTAGTGCAAGAAAAGAGTTTAATGATGATAATGATGATGATTTTGAAGCTACAAAACTCAGGAAGTACAAGTGAGCGAGGAGATGAACAAAACCTCAGGTGGCACAGGCAGGACAATAACTTGACCAAGACAACTGACAAAAGACTAGGATCCAGTGAGGAACAGGGAACAGGGAACACAGGTGAGCTTAAATACATGAAGGATTAATCAGGGGAACAAGACACAGCTGGAAACAATCAGAGGGTAGGCCCGTCAACACAGGGACTAAATTAACTGTAAAACTGTAAGCAAAAATACCATTCTTAACAGGATTCATGTAAGCGGTTTTGCGTGGCCATTCCGCAAGCTAAATGCCCAATGTATACACTCTACAACTTGTTTTCAATGTGTGTTTTGGATAATTTTCCTATTGCAAAACCTAGTTGTATCCATGTCAAACACAGATAATAGTTTGCCTAATAAGGGCTATCGCCATGAAAGATAAAAACTTTAAGACTAATTAAGTGGGCGACAATTTAACACCCACACAATTACCCCATGCTGGTTTGCTGGGTTTAAGTGCGACCAGGAAATTATACAATGCATAGTTATAATTTGTGTATCTTTGTGTGAATTTTATGAATTGAAAAAGGGGTGATAGATGGGGGACCTAGATAGATAGACAGACAGAGACAAATTTGATGTGACCAAGTCAGTATCTATCTATATTTATAGATATTGGACAATTGAGTCCTAAGTTATTGATTAGTAACCACAATGATGGTTTTGGTCTTAGTTTTGGTATCAGGAAACATGTCACCTCTCACATGGTGATGGTTACTTAATATGCAGTAGCTATAGTTTTGTGTTTTAAAAAAAATCAAGTCCAACATCTACTTTAAGCAAACAACAATAGGAATTTGTGATCACAGCATGTAATACATAATCGCAAGAATGTTTTAATAGTTTTATCCTAGCTAATTTATCTTTGCCCAGACACAGTCTTACTTCATTCAGTCCTGTGAAGATTCCATGAAACACTGGAAGCCTGTGCAGGATTTGTTGCTTTTCTTTCATCTCTCTGGCTTGAAGCAAACGTGATCAGAGGAGCTTTTGCAGCTAAGTGGGGAGAAGCAGTTGGGGTTAGATGCTCGGCCAGCGGCAGGGCAGTGTGTGTGTGTGTGTGGCCGCTCATCTAGTGACTGGAGAGAACAAAGGCAGTTTCAGCATGGTTAATGCGGGGATAGCATCTGGAGCTGCGTTTTATCCTCCCTCGCTCATCTCTGGGACTGGAGCAACCAATGGGCTGCACCGACAGCAGCATTGGGACTGCAACGGAATCAGAGACAAAGTCTCCTTTTGGGGAAGGTACAGTTCTATGATTCCTTCTGCAGAATTTTATATATGTTAGGGGCCAAGGCTTGTTTGCTTAGCCTAAATAAAGTTGCACAAACAATGGACTGTACATGTACTTCTGATGGAGGGGTACTTGAAGGAAGCACCGCCCTCCTTCACCGGTGAAGGCAGAAGGCAGGGAAAGGGGGAGTGTAGATGTGCGCCATCCGGTCTGATGTGGCTTGTGACGGCTACGAAAGGGCAGAAGCAGTTTTTCTCCTAGGGTTGTATAGTCCCTATGACATCACCAGGTTTTCGTTCCTGATACCTCTCCTCTTCATCCTCCTGGAACCAAAAGTCTGTTAATGTAGTCCTTAATGGGATTAACAGTTTTTATAGCAGTCTCTTTGTTTTGTGTAGTTCAGTCCTTCATGGCTGGAGGCACAACATGGGATACTTATTGAATTTGCAGCTGTACTTTGACTCTGATATGACCTCTATCTCCTGTTGAGTAATTATGACCATTTAAGCTTCTGTGCCTAATTCTTCTGCCTGGTCAACAAACCAGACATTTTAGGTCAAGATAAAACACAGTCTACAGAAGAGCTTTGTCAAAAAATTTTCAGCCTTTTTTCTTCACAATGCGCACACCTTATACCAGCATGATATAATTGAAAAAGAAGACATTTCCATTTGATTACGAAGAGACTTATGATTATAAAAGTGTGAAAATACACAGTTTGCACCTACATAAATGCCATCCTGCTGTGACCTTGAAAATATATGCAGAGCTACTTCTGCACAGCAGTGGACACCTGTGTGGTTTAAAATCAGATTAACACATTTATCATCGACACTGAACACCAGGCACCACTTTAATCCAATATGTAAGTGTTGCACATATGTGTGTTGTATGTAGTCTTCAATGAAAATCTTGCGTTGCATTCTTTTACCATTACCTTTGAAATATGAGTGTAAAAATGTGGGGTATAGTGTTGTCTAAGAACTCTCAGCATGATGGCTTTGCTGTTATAAGACAAGCTCTCATGCTGGAAGGCAAACAACAATTTCTGAGATGGTAGGAGGCCACTGAGGTGTTATGAAACACTGCAAACCCTGGAAGGAGAAATGACCCACAAATTGTCTAGTTCCCTGGTAAAATACATTCTACCACTGAGTGTCAATCATCATCAATACAGGGGTAAGTTGGTATATACTGTCAATTATACAATGAGAACTGAGGAAGCTGACTCAAATTCAAGAAACTAACAGCTACTGTCTCCTTCCCTCATATTTTTACTCTTCTTAAAGCCACTGTGAGTTATGTCAAAAAGGGGGACCATTATATCCATGCAGAGGATGAACAATAAAGTGAAAAAGATATGGCAGAAAAGAACAGCAATTATGCACATTTTTGCATGTGAGAGCGTTTTCATTAATGGGTTGGAGAGATGAGAGGATATCAGATGAAATGAGTTCAGTAAGGTTTAAAATGAGCCTCAATGGTGTTTTGAAAAACAGGATACAATCTACCTGGTGGGTCATAGTACATTTATTAAGACTTAAACTGTACTATTTATGTTTGCCTTTAAAATAGCTTCTTTCAAGGCTTAATATCCACTGGCATCTGGAAGAGTGACTCAGCATATTAAGTATATTCACTTCCAATACAATATTATACATAATTAATGAGGATAGAGCGATTGGGCTAGTTCCTTTCCCTATTTTACGCCCTAGAACTGCACCAGACAAAAGTCACTTCTGCAACATTTTCTGACCCAGGTAAAATGCTCGACTTGAATCAACATATTTACAGAGAACACACAGCAGTGCATCTGACTGAAGCTGAGTGTGACTCCTAATCCTGGGAAAACAAGCTGTCATCAAATGATCAAACAGAGACTCGATCAATGGAAGTGCAGATCAACATGTCAACAAGAAATGTCCAATACCAACAAGTGGATCAACAAAGGAATCGACTGACGAATGCCCTCAGGTTGTTGCGAACAGAAGGTGAGAGTTGGTGCAAACATAGCAAGCAGTGTTTTGATGACCAGCTCTCCTTTCAACCGTCCATCCATCCATTGTTTTCTGCTTATCCAAGAAAGGAAACCTATCTAAACCTCTCCCCAAGCACTCTCTCCATGTCTTTCTAGAATATTGTAGACCTGGCAAATTCTACCGAAACCCGCTGCTGGTCATCTGAGGGAGTGTTCCGATGTGTCCGCAATCAGGTGTGTCACTTTCCTTTGGTGGAGAGACTGTTCAGAAACTTGTTTGGCTGAGACATGTTGCCGTGCGTTTCCATGTTGTGATTTCTGTGTGATGAGTACAGGTGAGGTTGGTTCCCTGCACACTTGTAACTGCTCCTGTGATGTTGTTTGAACATCTGTGCACCTGCAGATAACTCTGTCAGCATCTTTACCTCCACATCTGACTGTAGGTGGAGTGGCTGCTGTTGCTAAACAGTTTCTGGCACTGGAGGACTCAAGTTTAGGAATCCTCTTCTAAGAGAATGCTTTGTGAAAATAAAAGAAGCTTGCACAATTTTTTAAAAATATATTTTATTTTATTAGCACCATGAATTAGTGCAGTGAGATGTATAAAAAAATATCCAGAAGTAGAACCAACAACAACTTTTTGCCTTCTTCAGATCCTGTCTGATGCTAATTTTACCACTATGCTTCATCTGCAAGTGCAACATGCAGCAGCTCCTCATCACTGCATCATAATCAGAAATCACTGCCTGGCGTTTTCATCAGTTGCTGATGCTATTTTTTGCCATGTCCAGCTGCAGTGGTAACCAGACAGTCTGGGACCAAGTAATCATCTCGTGGGGCTCGTAGTGTAGGAGCGGCCCCTTCCGATGTCACTGATCCACAGATGTGTGGCATTGCTCTGGGTTGTTATATCTCACTGCAGAGTTAATCTCGCACCAATTAGTTCCAACCCAGGAGGTACTACTGAGCTCTGTGCTATGAAACGGTGCTACCCTTAGGGAGCCCTCCTCCTTCTGCTCTCTCCCACCTTTTTTCTCTTTCCACAGATCAGCTTCTAGACAATGAGGCTCAGCTTTGCACCCTGACACACATACACACCCTCAGCATTTCTCCCTCAAAAAGCTTTCCCTATTGATCTTGCTATCACTATATTTTTGCACTGTGATTTTGTCTGATGATACTACTACACCAGGATGTTACATGACTCCTACAATTAGTGCGTCGATATGACGTCAAGGTTTTTACTGCTTTACTGTTTTCAGGAATCAAAACAATGAGCAGAAGTAATTTGTAATCTGAACATTTCCAAACCTCTTTGTCCTAGAGGGTGAGGAATAACAGTATTATTACATAAACACATTTTGTAAAATAAATAAATAAAAAAAATTCTATAGCTCTAATACCCTTTAAAATGGCATGTCTTTAGATAATGTTCACAACAATGTGAGTTTGAAAATTTATTGAGAAAAACAAAGTTGCCAGAGAAGAGCACCTCCTTTTCTTGGGATAATCTGGGGAAACTTGTTGCTACAGGCTACAGAGGTCAAGACTTGGAGTGTGGAGGTTCTGTCACTGGGAAGGTGTTACAAGAGGTGACTACATACAAGCTTTAGAATCTTTCAAGAATTGAGGAGAGCAAATACAACTGAAAGAAATACTCTTAAGGGTGAAACAGGGGATAAGGGCAGGATTGAGGGATGAAGGAGGTAGTGGAAAAGGATGAAGAGGGTAGGGATGAGGAATGAATGAGTGAAGAAGGTTGGACTGATGGATGGCAAAGATAGCAGATGAAATGAAAATGACAAATGGCCATGGGTGTTGAATGAAGGAGGTAGGACTAAAGGATAAAGGATGTCAGGATGATGACTTGTAGGAAATGAATGAGGCAGAGATGATGAATGAAGGAGGTAGGGATGATGGAAGAAGAAGGTTGGAATGACATGCTTGGGATGATGGACGAAGGAGGTAGGTCTGATAGATAAAGAAGAAATGGATGATGGTGGACAGGCAGTATGGATAAAGGAGGTAGAGATGATGGATGAAGGAAAGAGGGATGAAGAATGAATCAGATAGCAGATGGAGAGAGAATGACAGATGATCAGGTGGGTCAAATGAAGGTGGTATGGATAAAGGGTGAAGGAGGTAGGAATAATGCATAGTGGTTGGTAGGTAGTAAATGAGGCAGAGATGATAGTTGAAGGAGGTAGGAATGATGAGTGTAGGAGGTATTGATGATGGATGACAAAACTAGGGGTGATTGATGAAGAAAGTAGGGATGATGGATTTTTTTGTTACAGATCATTTGTCTGATGTTATACTGTAACAATATTCGTAACAGTCTTAACAAATATTTAAAAACATTTTTATAAATGTTACCTACTGCGGCTCTAAGGATGGAAAAACTCCAGATTTATTTGATTTAAAGTTTAGTTCACACATGGATGTACATATTTGCCTATTTTTATGAAAAACACTTGAGTATAAGTGAGCAGTTCACATGAGAATGCAAAGCCTTCAAGTCATCTGAATTTGTGTCTAAACCACAGTTCAGATGGGATACGTAGGTGCTTTAAAGTGGAAGCTGTCTGGAAGAGCTATCAAGATTCGATGTCCATTTGATTTTCCTCTCTTACTGTTTCTACAGTTTCTCTCTAGCCTCCCACATCGGTTTCGCTCTTCTTTTTCTTATCACTTTACTTCTCTCCCTTGTTTATCCTGGTTGCTCTCATTTCATCATTGCTTGATTTCCCACTCCCAGCTCCTGTTTCTTACTTCTTCCCATCTACTTCTCCCTTTCTGTAGCTATTTTCACTCACTCGGTGACATGACCGGGGGGCCTGTAAACAGGGATTTTGACAGATGCAGATGAGTGTGAGACACAGAGCAGTTCAAGACTGCATTCTTTACCTGCTGCCTCTCATCGCACAGGTTTGTCATGTTGTTAGCATTGATAATATTGTACAAAGGCTTTCTGACATTCTAGCACACACCTGTGAGTCTTTTTCGGGTTTATTTGTAGGTGGAATGCTTTTCTATTAAAGCGTTCTACGCACATCTAGGAAATGATTATGTTTTAAGGGTGGGAGAACGGGGTCAAATTAGCATAATCTTTTAATATGGAAGATGGACACCACAAAACTGTGTATTTCTTTATTAATAGTAAAGATGTCGTCAACCTGTTGAATCTGTATTATCAAAAGATTATGATCAAAACATAATTTAAATTTTCGGCTTGTAAATGTACATTCATACTTTTTATTCTCAGATGATAATCTGCAGCAGCTATTATTTGTACATTTATCATCAACAAAGTAAGCTATACCATAAAATCTAACTACAAAACTTTCGTACTGTTGGGAAGGATGGAATGAGCCTAGACATGACCAACTGGGTCGCCAGTTAACAATAATACAACTTCTGAAAAGAGCTTCACTTTATTGGTAATTACACAATGCTTCCTCAGTGCTCACCGAGCACTGGATTGTAACCGTTCTTATTCCTGTCCTTTTCTGCACGAGTTTTTCAAAAGATGAAAAAAATCCCCTCAGCAAATGTAACAGCTGCTTACAGAAGTAGGGCAGCTCCCATCATGTTTGATATATGGGCCTAAAACATAGATGGTATTAATTCCCAATCTGCCTCTCGGCACTTTTATTATTTTCTTTTACATTTTCCCTCTTCTGACTTTTGGATTCATGATTGAATTGCTGCTTTACCCATTAGGATATTCATGTTTAGGGCCCCTCAAGACACATTAAATGTGCTTAGGTAGAAAACTGCTCACGGTCCACCAGAGAATATGACTTTCTTCAGCCTTATTGTGCCAAAATGCGTTTACTGGCTATGGACAATTAGAGCACACTGTAAAGCCTGATTTATCAGGTTTACCATGCAATATTGATGTGATATTGTATACTTCTGCAGAGACAATACCTTCTGCTTTATCTTGGGTCATCGCCACATGGAAGTGAGGTAACACATGCAAGATATTTTTCCGATAAAAATCATTGTCAAAAGTTGTTTAGAGCTACACTCCCTGCAGCGACGACGTATTTGAGTGCACCATTGTTCTTTGTTGCAAGGGACTGGTGCAGAGCGTCATCCATGTATGCTGCTGTGCAAGACACAAAAAGTTTGCACAGATTTACTCTTGTAACTTTTAAAACTGTTTAGCATCTTGTCGCACAGGACAAGTCAGTACAAGTAAATAGGGATGAGTCAGACAGTTTAAAAATAACATTTTCTCAGCGACAACTTCCCTCCTCCTGCTGATTCTCACACATTTGCACACAGTTTGTTCTCCTCTGAAGTCATAACACTTTATTTTTACACATTAGATCACAATATACTTTCATAAATTTCAGGTGAGCTAGTTTGATCATATACATATGTTTGTTTATAATAATTTATTGCAAAATATATATATATTTTTTTCAGATTTAAAAGTTCATGTTTTCACACTTCCGTGAAGCAAATGTAAACCAGCCGAGTCAAACGCAAGTCAGAGCATATTACTCTTTTAAAATCAGGCCCTCTTCATTCATAAGAAATGCTTTTCTTCATATCTCTTGATGTGAACTTTGTTTCAACCCAATCCTCCACAGGGATGACTGCTGTAATTGAAACAGGGATGGAGCTGCTGAAGCCCAATGCCATCAACTCATCCCCCATATACAAATGGATATCTGAATGGACACACAGCAAATGTTTGAGTTGATTTTTGTCACCTGCAATCCGTCCGGTTGAACATTCATCTGCGACTGTATTGATTTAGCAATGCAAGCCCAGATTGGCTGGGAGTTTGGAAGCAGTACATCAAAACCACAAATCAAGAGTTCAGAACATCCAGGAACAGGCAGTGCCTGACTCAATCATATCTAGAAATGTAATATTCTTCTGGAAGAGAGACGGCACAGTTAGGATGAACTTGTATTAGCTGAGATAGCAACAACAACAAAAAACACAACCTGCAAAATCCTTTTGAAATTTTGCAGATGTTAAATAAAAACAAATTAACGACAGACGAAAAGTAATCAAGTCTGTTACTGCCATTTTTCAGACTCCTATATTAATCATAGCGAAAGCTGACAAGTGGAAAATTACAGTCGAGATTTCTGACAGAGATGGAAGTTAAGAGGACTTGTAGAAAGAAAATTGTGTATTAAAGGCAAATACAATGACACTGTTTTTACATTTGAGTTGGTTTGCTTTGTCAAAAATAGGTATATTAGTACTTTTGCTGTAACACAACACATTTAAGATATAGGAGCTGCAAACACCATATTTATGTGGCAAGTGATCCTAAGTCAGAATCTCTGTTGTCTCTCTGATTTCCATAGTTTCACCTCTCAGCGTTGTCTGTAGGATTGAATACAGACAGGCAGAGATATGAGGAAGATAGAGAGGAAGAAATAACAGAACAGTCCAAGTCCAGAGTTAGTTTTATAAAACAATACTACTGGGGTTAAATATTTTGTCAATGAATTCTTATACAGACAAAAACTGGTGGTTGACATTTCATGTCAATAAGTAATACGGACAGCAAATATACAAAATCCTTTCATCCATCATTATTACTGCTTATCCCTGTTATGGGTTTAATTAAAGGGGCGTCCACTCTTCCTGCTGAACGTGTGACACAAATTCTGTTGGGGATAACTATCTGTGCACACCTGTGTCTGTCTCCAGCACTCATTGGGTGAAATGCGCGTTACACCCTGGACAGGTTGCCAAAGGGACCGAGTCTTCCTGAGAAGTAGAAAATGATTGAATTCCTCTGTCCTGTGTGAGGTCACGTGTCTTCAGTGAAAAATATCCCCACAATCCACAGGAAAACACTCCTGGGCCAATCCACGAAGAAGTTCTGACTTGTAAAAATGAAGCCGTTGAAGAGACACCAGGAAGCAGTATCTCCAACAGTATCCCGGGACAGTCGGGATGCTTCAATTTAATAGCCTGATAAAACAGGATTCCTGAAACTTTATGTATAAAATAAATGGCCGTTGTTAGAGAAGAAGTTGTTAGCAGCTACTCTTCAGTCAACTTAATGACTGACTGTACTGTAAATGAATTTATGCTGAAAGGAGTGACTACTGGAATGAAAAGCAGGTGGGAGACTAACTACTAGACTGGTAGCTATTCAACTCCAGTCCCTGAGGGCTGGTATCCTGCAATCTTTAGATGTACCAGTTCTTCAACAAACCTGAGTCAAATAATCAGCTCGTTAGCAGGACTCTGGAGTACTTGACTTTGATTTGAATTTTGATTCAGGTTTGTTGAACCAGGGATACATCTAAAAGTTGCAGGATGCTGACCCTTGAAGCCTGGAGTTGACAACTTGCTACAGAGATAACTTGATCTAAAGAGAGATGGACTGGCTGAAAAAAAAAAAAAAACAACAATCAGAAACCAGAAGACTGTAAAACACATAAAACAGTCTAACACAAGAAAAACTAAACTCAAAAGTCCAAAATATTAAAGAGTAACTGTGTGTAGTAGGATCTATATTACAATAATAACACTAGAGTTAAGGCATTTTAAGAGCCTTAACTCTATAACCTTTGGAGCTAGGGTGAGTCACAGTGCTACCTGACCTTAGTAAAAAGTTCATTACCTGTTGGCTATCAAATGCAATTTTTGTGTGTGCAGACTGGATTTTACAGATACACACATTTTTAAAAAGAGGCAACAACTCCTCAATGGCTGCTTTGCTGTATATAACAGTTAATCTTCTTATCTCTGCCTAAAAGGCTTTTCAGAAGAGGCAAGTTCATCATGACTTCAATTATTTGTTTAAAAAATAGCTTGGAAAACAAGTGCTCCAGATAGTTGCAGTTACATAAGATCGTATAAGATCCTCTGAGGAAGCAAACTTCTTCAGTGACAGGTGGTAAAAACATTATTATGCTAGTATTTTTCACCCGTCTTTAAAGTAGTACAAGAATAATATAGTGTTGTTTTAAGACTCTGTGGCAGCTTCTTCCAGTACTCATGGGTTCTATATGAAAACACCATTTTCTGGTCGTAATTGGGTCGTTCTTCCTTTGAACCTGTCACTGTGCCGCAGGCAGCACCTTCTTTGGATATATTCAAATCAAAGCAGGCATCTATAAAGGACGGGTGCACACCTACGCACCGAGCGAAACTTAAACACAAACACACTCATGATGTGTAGATCATACATGTGCGCACACACACGCAAACAGAGCACATCATCAGACGAGCTCGACTTTAGCAGGTTGTCAAGCATTTGCAGAGAGAGGCACGTCAACTTCTGAGGACACCCCACCTGTGACAGGCATCTCCGTGGCACCTCTCAGATCGCTTTGGCGCCAGGGCGGCAGCTCCTTACATTTCAATCTGCTCTCTCTTCTTCCCCCACAAGCCTGAGAACCGAGGTCTGGGAACAGGCTTCACATCAGAGCCAAGCTTTGCCCACACACATACACAAATACCTGCACCATGCCTGCTTGCAAACTCAAAGAAAGGCTGAACGTCGTCATCCTAGACGTGTGGTGCTAAAACGGGAGGGCTATGCAGGCCAAATCGATGTGAGCGGCGTCCTTTTCTTGATAGCGTGTGTTCTGCCACACATCTTAATGCAACTCAAATATTAACCGTTTATCGTAGTTATTGTTTCTATTTCTGTGGGGATAACTGATCAGTTCAAAAGCGTTTCTACTGGACTGGAAAAGTGAGGAAAACTCTGTAATGTGACTGATGTTTTTCCAGGTCAGGTCAATGTGGAGAAAGGAAGCAGGCAATAGAAAATAAGTAGAATTTTCAGACTTTATTTCCTGTTAAATCCATCTATCCATAACATTTTTTTTGTTATTCATAATATCAAATGTCCTACAAAGAAAGAAGAGATTTGAAGTTCTAACTCTGGAAAAATATGTAACTTTCACATAGATGGTGCGTAGGAACATTATTATAAAAAAACATCCTTGCCTGATTCATCTGAAACTCCACAGACTCCGTAATGTTTTCCACTCACAACCATCACCCACATTTCCAATTGTTTATCGTATTTTTTTAAAGCCGATGGGCTGCCCTCCTCTAGGAGTGACAAGTAAATTGGTCTCTTTAGGAATGTTTTCAGTCTTTTCAAACTGCTTTTATTGAAGCATTAGAATTGATTGAGTTGGCAAAAACCAAAAAAACTAAACAAAAAAAGACAAGGATGTGTGAATGGTACTGCCAGTTCCACGTGTGGCGGTTTGCCTTGATGAATAAAGCTGATTTTTGGAGGGACCGAAAATCTTCTGACCACATCCAGAGTTTTTTCATCCTTTAAGTTGTTTTGTTCAAAACTGGTCTTGTTGAAAAGTGCAGAGCCTGGCAAAAATACCTGCCTTTTTAATATTTGCAAAGGAGACTAAATAAAATGTATTCCAATGGGGTTTTGTGTAATATTTTATCATGAATGGTCATTTTTCTTCTCAGCGTGATCAGAGCTATTAGGTACTTTACCACCATAAACAGATGACTAACATGCTTGGCAAGATAAACTGATACAATGGAGCAAAGGTGCCTCAAACTATGCATGATGGATTTTGTTGTGACTGCAGGCCAGTAAACATGCAGCACCACTGCCAATGGCTCTGCTGAGGCTTACAAATATGTTATTGATTGGCCACTTGCTACTGCTGTAGCATGCAGTATGGCACAGGGTAGATTTTACAGGTACCGAGGAGTAAAGGCCATCATTTTGGCACCAAGTTCTGGTTGGAAATAAATTTAATGAGGAACCTCAACCTCATTCCGCAGAGCCCTGAGGAACATCAAAATGTTGCATACAATATTTTAGGCCTAATGTGGAAAAAAAATTTTACTCAAAAGATAGCAGGGACTAGCAAAAGTGTTGAACACCTTTGAACTTTTTTTTCTATGTAAATCTATAAACTGCGTATTTTTCTTAGGACTTTATATAATAGATAAAGTCCTAAGAATGACAGAAATGCATGGTGGAAAGATAATGGCACTATTTTCAAAAATGTTTTCCAACTAAAAATGTGAAAAGTGTGTCAATAGTTCACCAATGTCTTTTGGAGAATAGCCTTACATCTGTCTCTTTTTAAAGAATGACGTATTTTCCTTTCCTTTTATTCACACGTCTTCTATAGTCACTGTTAGTCACGCTGTGTAAGTTTAGCATTTTTTTTGCTTTGTGTGTGGGGGTGTGTGCGTGTGTGTGTGCCATATATCCAGAATAAGCTTGAGGTTGTACACAATCTTACTAAGTAGCCCAGGTTAGGCTTGACCCCTGTAAGTGCCCCATAGTCTTTTTGATTTCCAATGTTCTTTAACAGGCTTTTTTTGTTTCATTCAGAAATCAACAGCCAGAGGTTAGGGTTTTACACACTGCATTTGCCATTACAAAACAGTATTCAGGCAAGTCGAGCTGTCACTTTGCTCTCCTGTTTCCATCACTGAACTGTACCAATGTGACGTTAAAGTCCTTCTGTGCCCTGACGTGACAATGTCTGCGATTCTGCAGTCAAATAACTTTGCCTTCTAAATTTGAAGGCTTATAAAGTACAGCTTTTATTTTAAAATGACCTCCCTTTTAGCAAATGTCTTCTACTTCAGAACTTCTTCGTGAAGTAGGTATTTGTTTTTAATGTGTATTCAACAACGGTGCAAAGATGAGTCGGTTTTGATTTAAAAAAGTAGTTTTAAATTAGGTGCATTCAAAATTTATCTCACCAAGTAGTGCCGTTTTTTTTTTTTTTTTTTTTTTTGTCAAGATTATCTTTACATGTGAAAAAATAAAGAGTCTGGCAAAACATGCTTCTAGCTCCAGATTGATTTGTGTGCGGACAGACATCAGAATTGTCCCAGAGCTCACAATGAGTCTGAAGCAGGCAAGGTTGCAAACACAAAGATTAATGTTGCTTTTGGTTCCTGCTGTCGTTTGACAATCCGTCTTAATACATGATAATATTTTGCTGTTGGCTTCTCCCCTGCGCATGGCTTCACACAAATGCATGGAGTTTGTCTGTTACAGAGTGCCAGTGATAAAGACAAATCACTGTTCGCAAGCGGTTCACTGTAGAGCCCGGTGGTCACAGAGGTGAAAATAAGCCCTAATATAATATAAACACCACAAGCTAATCAAGTGTTTTCTGTTTGTTTACTTGAATTCTGGAATTCTGGTAAAAGTTTTTGCTTAAAAGATTCATTTATTGTCAAAACCAGGTATTTATTACTCCTTATGGCAACAAGGAGTAAATTCTCTGAATGAAGAAGAAATATCTAACCAAAAATAAACCAGATAGACACACAGCTACAGTTTATGTCAAAGTGAGATTTGTTGTTTGTACACCAAATTTGTTGTTCTAATGCTGTTTTCTATCTACTGAGCCTTTTGTGCCATTTGGAGGAAAAGAACATACAGTAAATACTATTGTCACTGGAAGTGCTTTACCTTGTTCTAACATATATTTAGTACTTGCTAGTAAGAGTTTACAGTTTTATATTGAAACAAAATCATTCGTAAAAGAGTTTCTGCTGTCTGAATTTGTTATTTTGTTATTAATTTAAAATATTTCTGTGGTTTTAGTCTTTTAAATATCAAAATTTGCATATAAATTAACACAGAAGATAATTGTAAGACAGTAAATCAGTTAGTACTGGCAACATTTTTATCAAAAATGTTATTACTCAGTTGAGTAATTTCATGGATGACTATTTTTTATTTTTACTCGGGTAAAAATATATTGCAGTACAGTTACTCTTACCTGAGTACATTTTTGGGTGTTCTACTAACCTCTGGTTCACTTCACAAAATAAATGGCATTATGAGGAAAGATAATGATGGTAAATACTAATGCCCAACATTATCCTGGAAATAAAATCTTGGACACATTTGGGTGACCCAAATGGACAATGACCCCAATACTGCCAAATTAGCTACAAAGAACCATAAGGAAAACCGTAAAAATGTCTGAAAAAGAGTGTGTGACTAAGGTGATTGACAGAACTGATTTCGTTACTGCAGTTCTGTCAAAAACAATGGGACAAAATACCAGCAAACTATAGTAAGACGGTTGTAAAGGGTACCCAAAAAAATCTGAGCCAAGTGAAAGCGTTTTAAAGGTAGCTCAAGAAAATCCTAAAGGATTGTACGTAAAGATTTCAGAATTGAATGAAAGTTTAAAATAAGACAATCTGAGTCATTATTTTGGCAAATATAAATAATTTTGGTAACCCTGTCTGACCTGAACAGGGAACTACTTAGTTTCATTTAATGCTAAACAGTATTGAGAAAAAAATAAATAAATAAATAAAAGAATCAGGTTTCTCTTTACGCAGTGCATTTCAACCGGTTTCAACCATTTATAAATGGATGAATCTCTGAGATTTGTATCAGGCTGTTTTCAAGGGCAATTGTTCTGTAAAAAAAAAGCATAATTTTCATTATTTGGTTCATCTTTGAACCAAAAGGGCAAGTAAACTTAAAAAAAAAGGGGTCAAGGGGACATGAAACAAATAATAATAATAAAAAAAAAAAAAACAGAAGAGCTCAGGACCAGGAGTACCTTCTTTTAAAGAGACAAACAAAAACTATGCGTAGTTAATGGAAGGTAAATATCCGGAAAAGGAACAGTCATCAAGAGACTCGTGTTTTCTTTGTATGGATATGCGCAACATACTTACGACAGCGCATTTAAGGCAACTTTTTGCAATGTAGCAATATTCTGTACTTCAAACACGGAGCTAAAGGTAGTCTTACACCTTTTGTTGTGAAGTAGCTGGTTGTGCTCTGGATTTAAGTCAGCTTGTTTCTTTGTTTTCCTTGTTTCCACGTCAATGGTGGCTTTAAGGCCATAGACATATTATTAGCTTCTAATACACCCTGAAGTATACAAGTATTATTAATGTCATGCAGTAAATTGAAAAAAAAAAAAAAAGATTTCCTAAAACCAAAGTTTGCAAGACACAGACTATTGGTAAACACGTCTCATTAAACTGTTATTCATCATAAGCACTGGGAGCTTTTGATAATGTGCAGACAAGCCGATATTATAGCAGCTTAAAAATAACATTTGGGGCTTTTTATGAGCACAACCGACAATCATGATCTTCTGCCTTTGTTGCTTCACCCTGAGTGTCTCATCTGAGTGGCACGGTCACCCTCCCACCATCCTGATCTCATTTGTCTTTTACAATCTGCGCTCATACATGTCAGGTCATCAGTCCGTTTGTCCTCCCCTCCATTGTTTGGCTGAGATGAGCCTCGCAGCACGGTGCCGTGCCAGAGCAACGCTATCCAGTTTGGGATTTGGCACATGAGCCAGAGGAATAAACAGAGATTGGGAGGGAGGCTGTTTCAGTAAACAGTAATCTGTTTAAGATGAAATTGATGTGTTTACTGGCCACTGGTGTTCCCACATGTGAAAAAGTTTTCATTCAAAGATACCATATTATCATTTTGAAAATGAGTGTTTCACAGACAAGAAAGGATTCTAATTATTTAAGAAAACTGATATAATTTATTTGTTCACAAAAGATCTGCAACTTGACCTGTTTTATTAAATCTGAAATTAAGTTTTTGCTAATAAGCAACTTGTCTACCTATTAATTAAAAATATGATAAAAGATTACTCACTCTCAAACAGCCTTTAGTTTCACATAACTACATTTTCTGCTTGTCTCCAGTATGGAAAATAATGTCATCAAAAAGCCCAAATTTTGATGAATCCGAACTCTAGCCTTTTTCCATAATAATAAATAATAATAATAATATCTGATTACTGAATGACTCGCCTCCTATTCCTTCGCAAAGCACACACCCCTTTATTTGAAAAGGAAAGCGAGCCGCTGACCCCCAGGTGTAGTTGCTGAGTGCCAAGGTCAACAGCCAGTTGTCAGAGCTACAAGGAAAAATCCTTTACTGGGGTGAGGATAAGGCATTATATTTGTCATTCTCAAATGAACAGCAGTTACTCCCTCCCCTATAGCTTTGCTTTGCAGCCTTTGGGAGTTGAACTGGACCAATAGAACTGTAAAGGAAAAATACATACAGTGGTTCACTCTTGTATACTCTGCTCTCCATTGAAAGTAAATGGTAAGTTAGAAGTTCTTACACATCTAGTTGCTCAAAATAATTAAATAGATTTGCACTGTGACATTTTGATGGATACAGTGGGGCAAGGTTTCTAACGCATTTAAATGTGCATCATTAATTGAAGCTAAGTGAAAAAAATATCAATGCAACATTTCTTTTGCAAAGATAATGACATCTACTCTTAAGGGAGCAAAAAAAAATAAAGGTTGAAAACTTCTCAGAAGTTTGTTAGAGAACCTTGGGTAACAACCAGCCTCATGAAGACCAAGGGAAAGGTCAAAAAGGTCAGAAAATGTCAGAAAGGTCAGGGATAGTTGTAGGTTAGGTTGGAGTAAAAGAAACTATTTCCAAAGCTCCAAACATCTCATGAAGCAGTTCATTCAAATATCTGAAAACAGGAGCCTGGCACAGCTGCAGATCTATTGAGTCATCAGTGTTTGCCTACATTTACAGGCAGAGCAAGTAGTATTTACTTAGCAGATATGCATCCATGTCTGCAAATCAATAATGGTATCATTGTTAAGTTTTGCAAGTAGAAAATCCAAAGTTCAAAGATAAAATTTCAAATGTCTGATGTATAATCTAAAGGGCAACTTTGCCATTCTGGAGAAGATACATTTATCCACAGCTCCGGTGGGATAATGTGTCAATCGGACAAGTTTTAGTTACTCCACAGTAAGGGTGTCCAAAGTTAGTCATTGAGTGCCGGGGTCCTGCATGCTTTAGTTATCTCACTGGTTCAACCCACCTGGATCAAATGATGGTTTATTAGCAGGCTTGTGCAGAACATCACCATGACGACGATGTATTAACTACCATAAGGGAGGGAGCTAAAACGTGCAGAATACCCACCCTCTGGGATCAACTTTGAACATTTCTGCTCTATAATCTGGCAAAAAATGGTAAGAAGAAGAAGCAATTGTTATAAGAAAGCCATGAAAGTCTTATTTTCAGTTTGTTACAAGTCATGTGGGAACAGAGCAAGCAAAACCAAAAAAGGTGATCTGACAAGAACAAACCAGAACTTTAAGGACTACAGGTGAAGCGCCATTTGGAGTGAAAAACTATGACTGCACATTACTCTGAACACATCCTCTTCACTGTTAAACACAGTGATGGGTGCATCATGCTGTGGTGTGGTGATGCTTTTCTTCAGCTATGACAGGAAAGCTGGTCAAAGTTGATGAGGAGAAAGGAGGAGTGTAGGTGTGTCAATACTCCAACATGTAATCAACTTAATCTACAGAAGCCTGCACAGGCATCTCTATTTTTGCCATTTTTATAATTCTGTGGGAACTGGTTAATGACCAGTTCATGTCATTCATGTTTGTTCAAGCAGCAGAAAATCTACAACATGCACCACTGGAACTGTTAAGCCCTATCTTGCTTCTTCAACATGAACCAGATTTAAATGATTTTGTGCTTCAGCTTGAAGACATGCAAAAATGGTAAAAAAAAATAAATAAAAAATTAATTAAGAAACAGCCACTATTCTGCTATAATCGGATATTATTACGGTTGTCTATCTGGTAGTAATCTGTGAAATGAAGGATTATGTGCAAAAATGTGTTCCCATTTTATTCACCTTGCAGAGTCTTGTTATATAATTGGCTACATAATGAGACAAAATATTAGAACATCTTTTACTGTCTGTTTGCAGTAAATTGAAGTGTGCAGACGTCATATTAGTACTTGAAAGAGATAAAAAAATTTTTTTCCAATATCAGGAAAACATCTGAATCCACATCTGTGTTTGTAGAAAACAGTTCATCACCATTAGCCTGCTATGCTTTGGAAGATGTTTTGAAATCACTGTAAAAGCAAGAGTATCTCCAAATCAATATTAGTATCATTATTATTGAACTTGTAGCCAAAAAATCTGAATTTGAAAGATAAAACTACAGATCTCTGTTGTATAACCTAAAGGTTGGATAACATAATGAAGGAGCAACAATGAGCATTTACTTCTTAGCAGCACATCCAGATTAAAAAAAAGAGAAGTTTTTCAGGAAAAGCTTTTGCTTTGATCAGTTAGTTTTATGCTTAGGGCTTTAAACCAAAGCCTCAACATTTCTTTGTCTCTCTGTGGATGATGCTGAACATATGGAACATCACAACACCGTGACAAACGATGGAAATAGCTAATGTTTCAAAAGTTTTATTCTCAAAGTGTATTTTGGATAAGAGCCTATAAAAAAGAGCCTATTGTCTAGGCACTTTGGCACTTTGTAAAATGACAATTTTCCCAATATGTCTAATGACATTGGGTCCAAATCATGACATTTTTCATTGGTGAGATTTTAATTGCAGATTATTCTTAACTCAAATTGCTACAGGAACCTTTAGTGATTGCATAGATGGGAATAAAAAAAGTTCACCTTGCTTAGTCTGAAAGTGGTTAGCAATATTTCTGAAAGGAGACTAAATAAATTACCAAGGCATAGCGATAGGGACTGCCAGCTTTTAAAGACTAATGAGGCTTTTGCTCAGGTGCCCAGGTGTTTTTTGTTTAGTTTTTTTTTTTTACAGATCTTAGAGTCCCGTAGAGTTAATTTCACCATTTATCATCCAAAATGTAAAATATTTTTTTAGATTTTGAATATTTTTTTCTGAACAAAGCATAACTAAAACCAGAGGTGAACTGGCAGATACCTCTCTGAGAACTTAACAAAATTTTAAGTATGTTCTGAATGTATCTTTTAATAATAAAAAACAAATAAGACTTTTTTTTTTCTTAATGAATTAACAAACCAGTTGGACCAATTCAGTTGGCCAAGTTTACATCCAATCAGAATTTGTTTTTCTCTGTTGCTAGGCAGTTTAAGAACCTGAATGTATGTAGTGCAAAGTGCTTTGGGGTCCTCTGAATTTAATAAAGGGCACAGTACACTCCATTTACCATGAATAGCAGTGATATTAATTAAATACATATCTAAATAATTATTCAAGCAAGATCTACGGTTGGTGATAAGGCAAAAAAAAAGTATACTTTAAATTTGCTACCCGTTCAATATTTTAAACAGGTAGTTTAAAATATTGAAAAAGGTTGCCTTTTTGGAGAGTTCAGTGACAATATGACAAACTTTATTTTAAATCATGCTGATTAAATAACTTAACACATGTATGACTTGTAAAAAGAATATATTTTGAACAGGTGATTCTTTTTATATTTATTAAATGTCCACAATTAAAAGCGTCCTGCCATCCAGGGTCTACCCGGCCTCTTGCCTGATGACCGCTGGAGACAGACACCAAACCACTTGCAATCCTGCAAGGATAAGCGTGTTCGACAACGGATGGATGGAATTTCAAAGGCCGACTTTTCAAAAACATCCCAGATGTTGTTATGCTACTAAAATATGAATTGTAAGAGTTTTTACACATCTTTAACAGAAGTGCCAATAAGTTCAAAGGATTCTGCACTTGATAAAAGATTCATATAGATAAAGTCAAACATGGATCATGTCAAAGTAACAATAAATGGATTTAGTCAAGAGTCTGTGACCCTTTATACTGCAGCCCCATTGTGTAATGAGTCAAAATGATTGCACAAGAGGCACATTCAAAACTGGGTTACACTGACACTTTCTTCTGAGAAAGGCTTTGACAAACACTCAAAATTTAATCTGTTTATATTTAGCTGCTCCCTGACTGAATAATGCATCCCTTTTACATGCAAAAACAACTGCAGGGTGTCAGCGATAATGAAAAATGGATACATTCACGTAATTCCACAAAAAAAGTTAGGTTCTGTATTTCTTTTCCTGCAAACTCTGGCAACTAAATCCATCATTAACAGCATCAAAAACCAAAACACAAGACCCAAGCAGGCCTAGCAGGAACGCAGGGGGGGAAGCGAGCGGAGTGCATTCCAATTAATACCATCGCAGAATAAAATGTATTTGTAAAGATTAATTAGCTTGTAATTAGCATAAACACAAAGGACATCAGTGACAACGACATTGTCTCTGCCCAAATAATCAGCTTATTTAAAGATCAAAATAAGACACAGTTAATCTTTTTTGAAAAGATGTATCATGTCTACAGTGTATTTAAAAATTAGGACACTTTGCTAACAAAGAATGACTCATTGCTCTTGGATCCTCTCAAAGTCACACAGACAGAACTCAGAAAGAATAGAAAATGAAAACTGTTGACAGGATTTTCTTAGTAAAAAATGTGAAAACAGGAAATACGTAATGAAATGTAATGATGCATCCACTTCACAACATGAGAGAGACTACATAAAACACTGGGTTTAAGAATGAGGAGAAAAAATTTAAAAATATTTTGGGGAAAATTACGTTTATTTAGACACTTATATATATATATATATATACATTTTTTTTTTTTTTTGCTTTCATTGTTTTGAGGTAATCTGGTCCTAATGCCAAAAAAGCATTGAAATTTGTTGTGTTTTCAACAATAGAATGAAAGGGTCCTATGAATCTCAAAAGGTTGTTAGCAAAACAGTTATTACAGTCCATTTATTTCACATTTTGAACTACAAATGATCAAATGCACTCTAGTTTCTCCCTGGAAAACTGTAGGATAGCAGTGTAAGTAGCACTATTTGGAAGCTGCGAAGCAGATGCTAAATACTAAATTTTGCATTGCTAGCCTCTAATGATCAACTAGTTGCAGTACTCTTACTATTACAAATCATTTGTAAACTGAATTTGCACTGTTTCTTTTGTTTCTCCCAAGTTTTGAGAATGCTGCTACACAAACAATTCAAAAGTGCTGGAGGCTTTTTTCATGTTTTTTTTAACCAGCCTGCCAGCCAACAAAAAGTTCTCGTTAGCGACTCAACTAGCACAACAAGCTAACGTAAGAACTTTCTTACTTCAAAAAAATTCTTAAATATAAATACATGGTGTGAAGTCAATAATTTGTTCATCATACATTGGAAATTAATGGTGACGCCATTAAAACCCTGTGAACCCAGTGGCATTGGTGTAGTTGGAAGAAAGCGATTTAAAAAAAAATCTGTCAATGATTAGAAAAAATAATAAGAATTTACAGAGGCTCAAGAAAATTTTAATTTTCATCTAGTTGAGTGATGCTTGTACAAATAAACATGTCAGGTGTGCAAAATATCCCGAAATATCCCAATTATTTTTGCACACCAGATAGTTATTTTATCCTTTTACCCCAGAAGCTTTCAAAGCAGCCTCAGACATAATACAAAGGCAAAAAGTTGGAATTTCAACTCGAGTGTCAGCGGTCCCAGAACAGCCCAGCCTGAGTGAAAGATGCAGGACACAACTTCTCATTTGCACTTCTAGAAGTTACTACCTCGTTAAATCTGCCACACGCGTACCACTCTACATCAATTCATGTTATTTATTACATTAGTAAAATGCAGAGAAATACATTGTTAGCCTGGGCAGTTCCCACAGCAATGCCAAGATGTCCTTACTTTCATGGGAAAGTTCCTGTTTCACCAGTCGATTGACACCCCATCAATGGGCATTGACACATGGATCATAAATGAAACAATGAACTTCTGAAATGAAGTATATAAGCTTTCCTTTCGAGTAAAGAGCTCTGTCATTTGGGGAGCTCTTTGAGTAACGACACTTCTCCTCTGGATTGCATGGAGCCAGTGGAGGGTGTTCAAGTACCCGATTAGGCGTGTGATCATTGTCAGGTGGAGTAAATAAAACTTTAGCTCACCTATATGATGAGCTAAATATTGTATCATGTTAGGAACAGGAACACTTAGCTATCACAATACTGTAACAAAGTTTTGGCTTACTTTTGCCAAAAAGAGTCACGACATTCTCTCTCAGAAGTAGAAAGTTGGTGAACGGTGTTTGACTGTGTGAATATATTAACATAAATGTCATATGAACTTGGAGAAAAAGACAGATACAAAGACTTGCAAAAAGTTTCACTAGTAATTACACACCCAATGTTCTATCTGATGCGTTGTATATAATCGTGATATATTTTTAAAGATTTTTCATTGAATACGTGAAAAAGTGGTTCAGCCTTGAGGATTAAAGACTGGCCTGTGTGGTCTCATTCAACACACAAGTCACAGTAGCTCAAATTGCCAAAGAAGGTAATGTTGGAAAAAATGTACAGTGCATTGAGTTTTCTTGACCTCCAAATTTCTCAGATCTCAGTCGAATCAAACCTCTGTAGGATACACAGGACAAACAAGTCCTGTCCATGAGGAACACACCTTGCAACTTACAGCTAACATCTTGATGCAATAAGCCAAACCGTCAGGCGTCGGCATCGATTTACACATTGAAGATCAGGTGGATATTTGCCAACATGTGTGCCAGGACTACTTATATATATATATATATATATAGCTGGACATCCCTTCTGTGCAAGGAACCCACAAATCTGTATGCAGTTTTTACCCCTTTACTCCCTGAATACCTCTAAGACCACAAATAAACTGGTATTTTGTGTCAATTTTATGATTTTCTGTTTACTTGTATTTGTAGAGAACATTCTCAAAGCAAATCCTTCAAATAGATAACAAGTAAGAGTAAGGGCTTATAAAAGAGCCCTTACTCTGTCACATTAAGATAGTGAGAAGTTTCTTTGCTGTCTTGTGGATGCTATCACTGTGAATGGGCTGCTGCAGAGAGAATAAGTGATTGACAGCATGTCATCTCTCTGTCAAGCACAGGAATGATGCTCAAGGGCTGGAATCCCTGACGGCTCACGTCCTGCAGAGAGGTGCCATGCAGCCAGCAGGCATAGATTTTTTTTCTTTTTCTAGGATCACGTCAAGAAAAAAAAAAAAAAAATGCCCTCATTCCCCATTAGTATGTTTTCTCAAAGCATTGAGCAACTTCCTCCTATCCTTAACCCTCTACCACGCTGCTATCCAGCACATCAGAGCTAATGCACCTGATTTGTAGAAGGGTTCCATTTTCACACATTTATCCACTTTAAGGGATGACTTGGAAATGCTATGCATGAGCATCTGCCTGTATTTACATATCACAGTGAGCATGTGTGTATTTGAGTGCACAACTGTGTCTTTTTCCACCCGGACTACCAAAGTATCAGTGCTTGTAGACTGCTGATTAACGGACTAACCGTGCTGAGAACATTACTCCTACCGTTCATTTACAAGCCACTATAAATTATGGGGAACACGAGTGAGATAAATGACAGCTGTAGGTGCACATGACAAAGACTGAGTGAGTGAGTAAAGCAAAATGATAGTGAAGAATGGTAAATGCAGGTATAGCATTTTTATCCTCAAATGGGAACCACTCATTTTCTCCCTCCACATGATTATAGTTGACTTCATTATAAAATATACCGCATTTCAATTGAGCATGAATACATTTTAACACATCAAAAGCTGCCAGTAGTACTTAAAACAAAAAGAAAAGAGAAGCATCAGTCTGGTAGTGAAATTGTCAGAGAGTTTATGTATCTGGAATAATATTTTATTACAGTTATTCTAATTTATCCAGGTTGTTTGGATCTTTAAAATGTTTTCAAATGAAATTCGTGTAGTTACTAAATGATGGGTTGAACATTTTGGGATTTCTGTGGGCCTCCCCACCTGATTCTTAACTGGTTCTACAAAAAAGAAAAAAGATGTTTGGCCAGCGCTTGTTCTACTTTTTTAAAGCAGATCAAACCTCAAATGGTCCGCTTCACTAGGCTGTTTATACATTTTCTATTAAAGATTACACTGCAGGGAACCAGTTTAATTCTACATCTCATTGTATTTATTTTAGTCCCCTTACAAAAATGTCATATCAGTATCTTCCTTTATAAATTAACTTTTGAACAACACTCAATGTTTGTGAATCCTCTTTACAGCATCAGTCTGGAGATGAGTTTTACAAACCATCTCTTGACAGATCTAGCAGGTAATCCATCAAGAAAGGCAAAACAAACACCCTGGCTAACCACAAGAACTAGCTGCAAGAAAACTCCAGAAAACCCCTACCAAATCTCTCCTATCCAAAACAAAATACAATGAATTTAAAAAGTTCACTAAAGAGCTAGTTGCTCTTAGTACCAATGATTAAGTTAAACAGTCAACCAAATCACACATGCCTCCTGGATGACAGAAGCTTTTATGCAGTCCACTGATCAGGAAGAAGTGATTTCAGCTGTGCCTCAAGGTGTGAGACCAGGCCTGCAAACACACAAAGAAGAAAGAAGCTGTTTTCTAAAACGAGAGGCTCTAGAAGTCAGTGGACGTAAAATCTTATATGAAACATTTTAAAACTTTGGAATTTCATATGTGGGACATCACACATTTTAATTGTAATGTTCAAAGTATTTGTTTGACTCATAGATTTTGACCCAGACAACTTAAGAATTGCTGGACAGTACCACAGCACCAGAACCAATTTGATTGAAAAGGCCTCTGTAGTTTCAAAGAGCCTTTATTTTGTGGTAACAGTATTGATTTATTGAACACATATCTTAACCTAAACGTAAAATGAGTTTAATTGTCTTGTTTGATGACAATTTGCTGTGCAAAAGTAAAAGTAAAAGGTTACATGGTTTTTAAATTTTGCTGTAATGTGTACCATGATTTTTTACAATAATATTATAAGATTCAGGTAAGAAAGATTTATGTTTCAGAAAGTGGCTGTTGACATGTTATAGTGTAACGTATTCAGCCCTACTTGGCCAAATCCCACTATCTGAGCCCATCTCCTAAGCTTTAACACATAATTCAAATTCACAAAGTTTACCTACTACAAAATAGAAATTTGACAATGACAGAAGAAAATTCATCAGTAATATTACAATTGCTGTGACAATTAGAAATTATAATCATGTTGATGATGCATTTAAACACTTGAAGTTTCTAACTAAACATATTTTCTAAAAGAGAAAATACTTAATGTTTTTCAATCACCAGAAAATTGGCAAACCCTCAAATCTTTGCTGTGAATGCTTAGATGAGCTAATTGGGATTCAGTCTGTGTGTACTTTTAACTGTGGTAAATTACCTGCTCTACGGAAGCAGAAAAGATCTAGATACCTCCATAAAATCTCACAATCGTGCTGTTAGACAATCCCTGGTGTTACTTTGATGCATTTCTCACTGAAAGCATCCACACAAAAAAATTTCATCAAATAAATATTCCATATCTGCTTCTGTTAGGGATCATTGTGAATGAAATGCAGAGGATGACTTACAGGAGGGCTGTGGCTGCTGGACATGACCCTAACTTTGTTTGCCGATTCTGTGTCAGAGATTACCATACAGCTGCATTAGACTGACGGCCATTTCAAACAATGCCTTCCTTGGTTAGCAAAGGAAAAACCTAGTATGGCTTGCTATTCCACATGCCCTAATGATTAATAACGCATAGACACAACAAACACGCAAACGTCACCATACTGATGTACTCATGCCTTTCTTATTTTCGGTAAAAGGATTTCAACAAACTGAGTTTCTTTAAAGAAGTTTAAAATTGATTTCTGCTTACTCTCAGTCAACTCTCGGAGAGCGATCTTTCTATGTCTTGTTGAAAGTGAATCACATTATGTCAGGGCTGAGGTTAAGTTGCAGGCAGATTGCTTATCTGTCACGATGCTGGCAGATTCAAACAGGTTGCAGAAGCCGCCTCTTAAACTTGTCATTCAGACCTCGATTATCAAATCTGACCCTGGCATCGGAGATATATTAACAGCGTCGCATGCGTCTCTCTTTTCCCTTGCAAGCTGCATTTCTGACCAGTCCTCTGGCCCATTATTACAGTATCATAAAGAATGCATGACAACACCTTGGAGCTGTGGGGAGTGGTTTCAATAGAGTCAGTAAGGATGGATAATATGGAATAACATGAACGTGGTGATGCACAGGTTGACTTACTGCCTTAATTTCGCTACGAAAATGTCTGTAATATAGCAGAAAATGTGTTGTGAAAGTTTTTTTTTTTCTTGAAAATAAAACTTAAGAAATATGAACTGTAACAACATAATATGTCAATTCCTCAGTGAAGGGGCCTAATTATGTGTCTTAATTAGAGTGTCAAATTTGTCAAAAGCAGTTAGATTCGATTACACGATACTTGATTTATAACAAAGGTTCCTAAAGCTGTCTAATCCTTTAAGACATACCTCGCTAGATTTATTTTATTAGCTTAGGTTTTGCTGTGATCATAAGAGATACAAATAGAAGACAACTTACGCCACTGACCAGTGAAGAAGAATTCCTGGAAAGGCTTGATTGGTCATGGTTGGAAACCCTTAAAACTTCAATTTCTCTTCACAAATTGTGATCTCCAGAGATAAACCTAAGGCCTAGATCAAAACAGCTGGCAGGATAGTGACGTCAAATCTAATTAAGATTGCCTGCGTGGCACAATGGTACCAATCTGTGCTGGGTGGGCCCAGTGTCAGCATGGGATACGGCAAGGTTATTTTTTTTCCCATTGTCTGAGGCTTAGAAACAGCTCCAGAGGGATCGCTGCAGCCAAGACACCATTATCTGGCTAAGATGTGGGACAATCACACTGTCCCTGTCTCATTTCTTGTAAAGGTCCCTCTTCAATTAATCTCAGAGCCAAATCTTTTTTATGTTCTCCTGTAAGGACACCATGAAAAGAGACTTTTTCAATAAGGCTTGTGAACAGGTTGGCTCCCATGTTGGAAGAGAACAAAGAGGTATTATGTCATACAGGGTAAATTGCGATAGATAGGATGTAGCTCAATGAGTATGATTATGTCTAGATAATGTTTTGTTGTCATGTCTGACACAATTTCCTGCTGGCAAACTGAACATTCACAGGTTGAACTTTATATTTGGGCTTCGCCAAAACCAAAATGTCACAAATCAGCCCGATATAATTATAAGACAATGTGGGCTACCTGTTTTTGGAAATATCTTTGGAGGTCCGATTTATTAAATTCCTATCATAAGACTACAAATATCATTGCTACAATATATGGTAAAGTTATTGATAATGTTCTCTACATTTGTGTAAGCACACTGATTCTGATATCAATAAAAATGTTTTATGAATGCAGTGGTGAGAAAATGTGGTTATTCAACTATAGATTTTCTCTCTTTGTCAATTTTTTTCAGATCAAAATAATATCTACTGAATAGATATTAATTCCTTAATCTATCTAATTAAGGAATTAATATCTATTCAAGACATCATCATTTCAAGTAATTTCAGACTTGAAATGAAAGAGAAAAAGATAATACTAATACTTTGGTATTGTCTCTTTCTGTGTTGCTGCAACATAAATTTCACTTTGTTACGTCTAAAGTTAATCAATATGCAGTACAGAAGATTTACAAATTTGCAGCCTGCAGTCCCTGTAGATAAGTTAAAATTAAAATTCAAGAGACTTGAAATGAAAAAGTAAAACACCTTTCAATGGTCAAGCAATTAAGTTAAACAAATTCAACCAGAAATATATGTAATATTCTGTCCTTAATCAACCTCTCTTACATAAAAGTAGCTCAATATTTTTCTTAAAAATTGAAAGAGGCCAGCAGCGTTGGTGTGATTAATTCAAATCTGAATTGCCCGTTTCTGGCTGCAAGGGGACTTCAGCACAATTCATTTTTGTAAATTTAAATCTTCTTTTGCAAAAGTTAAGGGAAAAAAAAAACAGAAAGCAAAAATCTATTTCATAGCCACTGAGATATTCCATTACTTTCTGGCCTTTTACAGTGCTACAGAATCACATATGCAGACATTCGCAGTCAAAGTTGTTTTAAAGTCAAATGGATTGTAGCAGAAACCCAAGAAGCAGTCTGTTTCTAACTCTGAGGATTAGGTAATGTGTAGAACAAAAGAGATATGAATAATTTATTGCCACTCGAACACAGTGCAGTCATAGACATACAAGTGTTAGTTTTCGTTTCTGTGTGTGAACCCTAAACACCTTCTGCCGAGATAAAGGGAAGACCCTTTTAAGGTGAGTAATTTGTCTTCAAAACACATAAAAGTCTTACTTGTGTTTCATAAAGAAAATTCTATTCTTTTGGGGGGTGGGTGGGTGTAGGGGGGAATAGCTTCCTTGTGGTGCTGGGAAAACATCTTTAACCACTTACAGATTACTTCTATTTTTGCTTATTTGCAGTCAGCTTTTAATATTAGACAAAAATAACATGAGTAAATATGAAATGGTGTTTTCAGATGATTTTATTTGTTAAAGAAGGAAATCAACTAAACAAAGGGAAACCTAATTACTTTTTACAGTAATTAGTGGAGGAATTTTGACCAATCTTTTTGAAGATTGGTTAACTATTAAAACTTAACACAATGTGTTAATAGTCACTCTGTAGGATTTTTATTGGACTCCTAGGTGGATTTACGGGATTAATGTAATTCTTTCACTAATTACGGCAAGTTTGAAACTTCATTGTGACACAATCATGATTCATCGTGTTTGACTGTAAGTAAGATGTTACTTTTTTTGAAATGCTGTGTTCGTTTTGGACCGGGTGTTATGGAATCTACATCCAAAAGATTCTTCAGCTCTCGGGTTCTTAGAAAATTTTGTCAGACGCTTTAGGGATCATCATTTTTACATTTGTCAACTTTTTTGATAAATGTAAAATGGCCTTTGCATTCTTTTTGCTCTATAGTGGTTTTGATACATCTCTCCCACAACTCCCAATTTCTGCTGTTGAAAATATTAGCTTAATTATGCTAGTTTTAATGTTACCTTTAAACTCATCTTACATGCTTAAAATGTTAGACAAAAATAACATTGTTTTGTATAGGTTAAAACTTTACTCAGGCTTCAATTAATATAATTTGATCAGAGGGATACCTTTCTTTAACATACCAGTATTAAATCATTGAAAGTAATCTAATCTGTAAGTTTCCTAGGTTCAAAATATAGTGTCTAACCACATATACTGAGGCCCTGGCATTTGGGTGCCTCTCACACCTGTAAAGAAAACACTCTGGCCATTCCTGTGTTTAGATTAGCGATTTGGGGAGTCATAAAACTCTGTCTCACTCAGGAATTTTGAGAAAAGCTGTAAATTTGATAGAAGCTGGCCAACGTTCCCATAGTTGTAAATCTGATAGCCCTCCTCTCCATTAGGGGCACTCCCCTAATTCACATACAGCCAGAGGACCCATCCTCTTCGATACAAAACAGGAAGCGTGGAAATGAAGAGTCAGAACATGGCGGTTCTCCGGAGTTTCTCTCTGTAATGTTTCTCATCTTTGTAAACATGAGTATTTGTCCATTGTCTCTAGTAAAATGTCCCTTGATCGGTTTGTCTGTCGTACGATGCATTGCGTGAGTTTTATGTTGCCCATTGTTTAATAAATTGTCAATGATTATTGAAGGTGAACAGCGATGCCTTGTATAGTGTTGTCTTTGGGGGTTTTGCTGATACATGAGACATCAGGAACCCGGGTGGATAGGAGAAGAACATAATTTTATTCTCAACACTGCCCAATTGTTTCTGTTGTTAAATCAGAAAAGCTGACCTTAAGCGAGGTAACTGAGGCCTTCGGTGCCTTACATGTTCTCAGTTTGTCGTCACCTAATGGCTGAGTCGTTGATGTGCCCAATTATGGATAATTTCTCTCATATAAGGGAATACTTTATTCACCAGCTTTGGCAGTGAACAGTTTTGAAGGCAGCTAGTGAAATCAAATTCAGCTTTTTCTGAGAAATGCTGACAACTGCATACTGATGATTTAATAAATATGTTACAATTAGTTTTTAACAACAGTAGTTTGGTCTGGATAGATTTGTTCCTCCAGAAAAAAACAATTAAACCATCACTTAAAAGCTGAATTTTGTACTCAGTCTGGTTGTATTTGTTTGAAAATAAACCTAATTCGATAACATAAAATATGGGGCTTCCTTCCCTAGTCCCATGACATGACTGTTAATGTGTCTCTCCAGGTTGTCCTAAGGTTTAAGTGTGTGTGTGTCTGTGTGTGCATATGGTTGTTTGTCCTGTGTGTTGTCCTCCGATGGACTGGTGACCTGTTCAAGGCATTCCCCACCTCTCACCTAATGACCGCAGGCAGTAGCCACCAATAGACCCTGCAATGATGTGTTGATTAAGACAATTGATGGATGGACATGGAACATTGAAATGTGACTTCTATTACTTCCTCTCTGTACTATGCATGCTCAAAAAGCAATAACAAAAATTCTGGCGCCGTTTTCACTTGAAGTTGCTCAGTGTTGTTGAATCCCAAAAAAAAAAAAAAGAAAAGATAAAATAAAAAAATATATAAATTGAGTAAATTTGAACAAAACAAAAAACAACAGTTCAACTTGCAGTAAAAAGAAAAAGAAAAAGCTATATTAGAATTATGATTGTAGTTGTACACTGAGCCACTTCGAGACTTCATGTTTTTGTTTTTTTTTTCTTGAAGCAGCACTATAATGGGGACTTCATCTCTTTGCTTTTGGGGCTATTCTATAAAAAGGTGCCAGTGTCTGAGGTCCCAGTGGTACCTATTACTGCAGCCTAGTAGTCATTAATCACAGGCGAGTAAGCATTTCAACGCAGTGTCCGCCTAGAGTTTCCAATAGTCATTCATTAACAGTTCCCACTGCCATCTCTTTTCTTGGCATCTGCCCCCTCCTTCTCAACACTCCCACCTGGACCCTACAGAGTTGGTCGTTTTCTTGCTGACATACCTGCTTTTCTTTTTGCCTGCGTTATGTATAAACTGTACAAGTAGGTGTACTGGGAGATATCTTAAGATAACCTTTGCAGAACTACTTCTTTTTTGTTTATTCTTTTAAATGACACGTCTACGCCAATGTGCTTCATTGCCCTAAACGTCCCAGCTTTTTATAGCGTTTATATTTTATTAGGACTGTACAAATATGTCGGAGACGCTGTGTCTCGCAAAAGAATGCATGCCCCTTTTCACATTTTGTCATGTAACAACCACAAACTTATGTTTATTTTATTGTTTGTTTTTTCAAGAAAGACCAACTCAAAATAAAGTTCAACTGTGAAGAACAAAAACATAATCCATTTTAATTCCTCTCTACTCTAACCACCCATTAAAAAAAAACAAAAAAACATCTGCGTCAGAAACTAAAAAAGTCTGCGAGGCGAATATTAACACCCCTCAAGTAAGAAGCATGTGGTCAATATGTAGGACCTACAGAGAACCACACCTCATGCAGGACAATCTGTTGACAGGAAAACTTTGTATGTTGTTCTTCACAAATCTAGTTTGTGAATAGCGTCAACGAATAAAGTACCTATTTAAAGAAAGCATTAAAAATTACATTTCACCTTAAAGGGCCACTATGATGTATTTTCCAGGCACACGGTGCCATTTTATAGAACAATCAAGTAACTACTACCTTTAGTTCTCTCAAAAGTGCTGTAAATATTAGACATAACTTTCACTTCACAATTTAATGCTCTGAAATAAATTGAGCTTCTTGTTCAGTTTCAAACTTCTTGAGCAATGTTCGTCCATTATCCCGTTTACAGTCATTCATAGGAGTGAGAAGAAGTTCAAACTGAGCAGTTCCACCGAATGTTTTGCTAACTGTTGCTAGTCTGATGGAGCCTCACTGAAGAGGTCCTCAGTGAAGCTGCAGCTCCAAGGAGGAGGTTTGTGAAAAAAGACCAAGCTTTGTAGGAGCAAACATTCAGGCTCTAGCAGAGATTCAAGGATTTCTCAGTCCATTATAACTTTAAAGTAAAAAAAAAAAAAAAAAAAAAAAGGCTGATTTTACATAATACACCCCTTTGAGCAATGTAGAGGACACAGAAAATATGATGAAAATGCTGAATAAAAGTCCAGCCAAAATTGTTTCTGAAAATCTGTGGCAAGACTAAAAAAATTGTTGCTCACAGAATTCCATCATCCAATCTGAAAGAGTTTGAGCTATTTTGCAAATAAATAAATAAATAATCGTA